>QRFJ01003296.1:0-19466 GCA_006176705.1 Cocos nucifera
AGAGATCTAAGGAGGAAATCCAGGAACTGTTAATTCCACCACATCAGGATTTTAGATCTGATTTCCAAGAAGAGTTGTGATTGGTCTGGGAAGAAGAGAAGTTGGATCACGCTATAGTCTATTAAATAGGACCTCTCGCGCCCAACCCAGCATGTGATTGGAAGTGATGAAGAGAATTACATAATTCCCACACCCCAAGGTGTGCCTCTCCCTCCTCTCTCCACGCCAAAACCACCTTCTCCCTCTACCTCTCTACGTCGCAAAAGGAGTATTTGGCATTTTTTGGTTAGTGCAATCTAGATGTAAAGAAGCGCGAACTAAAAGCTAGAAGGCTGTGACTACTCAAAAGGAGGCTGTGTTGATCACTTCACAGAAGAGAGTTTGAAAGACTCCTTCATGATCAGATCCAGATCCTGATTTATTGAGAACTGATAGAGAGAAGAGATTCCCAGATTCCAGCCTAAGTGGCATACCGGTAGAGAGGCCAGGCACTTGCGGTGGCTAGATCCAGAACCTTCCGCTGCATACAGAGGATCATCAATGGGGTCAATAGGCATTACCCATATCAGAATAAATTAAATTTGATTTAATTTTATCTAGATTTTATTTAATTTTTAAATAAATAATAATCAATGCTAAATATCTTAGATCTGGATCTAGAATCAAAGAAAAAAATTTATGAAAATAATCTCTTGTCTCTGATCAGATCTGAATGAACCTGATTCGGGAAATCAGGATTTTCCTTCACCTTCTAAAATCATTTCTACCACATCGTATGAGATATGGCATGGTAAGAAACCTAGTCTGAGTCATCTCAGAATTTGAGATTGTCTGGCTCATGTCAAAAGACAATAAGTAGATAAGTTAGACTTTAGGTCCTTTGGAGCTCGATTTATAGGATATCCTAAAGAGTCATTAGGATATTATTTCTACATTTCAGAAGATCATAATGTGATTGTGAGTCGACATGCCATTTTTCATGAAAAATAGTTTATTCAAGATGGCGGCATTGAAAAGCAGATTAAGCTCGAAGAAAAAGTCTCACAAGAGCAATGAGCTAAGGACCAAATGAAACCAAATTAGGTTAAGCCAATTCATACACTACCTCCTCCACCTCGTAGATCGGAAAGGGTTTTCCATCCCCCTGAGAGGTACTTAGGTACTATTTCAGAGGATGTAGAGGAAATATTCCTCTTGGATAATGGGGTTCATGGTGATGATACCAAAACCTATAACGAGGCGATATCAGATATCAACTCCGAGAAATGGTTAGAGGCAATGAAGTAAAAAATTGACTCGATGCACTCAAACCAAGTCTGGACCTTGGTAGATCCATCAGAAGGTATAGTATCTATTGGGTGTAAATGGATCTACAAGCGAAAGATTTGTGTAGATGGGAATTTGGAGACATTCAAGGCTAGATTAGTGGCAAAAGGTTATAGTCAATGCGAAGGCATTGACTATCAGGATACCTTTTCACAAGTAGCTATGCTAAAATCCATCCGCACATTGCTTGCTGTTGCAGCCTATTTCAATTATGAAATATGGCAAATGGACGTGAAAATGGCATTCCTAAATGGATATCTTGAGAAAGATATCTATATGGAACAGCCGCTAGGTTTCACATCCAGTGATGATGATCACAAGGTTATGCAAGCTGCAAAGGTCCATATATGGACTTAAGCAAGCATCTCGGAGCTGGAATACTCATTTTAATGATGTGATCAAAATATTTGATTTCATCAAAGAATGAGGAAGAGCCATGTGTCTTCAAAAAGGTTAAGTGGGAGCGCTGTTGTCTTCCTCGTATTGTACGTGGATGACATCCTCCTTATCAAAAATGATATTCCCATGTTGACCATAGTTAAAATGTGGTTATCTAAAGAATTCTCCATGAAAGACCTAGGAGAAGCATCCTTTATTCTAGGAATTAAGGTCTATAGAGATAGATCGAATAGGATGCTAGGACTTTCACAGAAGATGTACATAGAGGAAGTACTAAAGAGGTTTAGTATGGAAAACTCTAAGAGGGGTTTAGTACCCTTCAGGCATGGCATTCATCTTTCCAAGAAGATGTGCCCTAGCACACCTGAGGAAATAGAACGCATGAGCAAGATCCCTTATGCTTCAGCAATAGGGAGCCTCATGTATGCCATGTTATGTACACGATCTGATATAGCCCATGCTGTGAGTGTCACGAGCAGATATCAGTCGAATCCAGGTGAAGAACACTGAACTTCTGTGAAATGTATTCTTAAGTACTTAAGACGAACTAAGGATATGTTGTTGGTCTTTGGTAATGGAGAACTCCAGGTATACAGACTTGGATTTTATGTCCGATGTAGATGATCGAAACTCGACATCTGGAAGTCAGTTTGTGTGCAATGGTGGAGCGGTCAGTTGGAAAAGTTTCAAGCAGATAGTGATAGTAGATTCCATCATAGAAGCAGAATACATCACTACGTCAGAAGCTGCAAAAGAGACATTCTAGTATAAGAAGTTTGTCGTAGATATCGGAGTGATGCCATCGATGCCATTCCTTTGTACTGTGACAATAATGGCGCCATAGCCTTTGCTAAGGAGTCGAGATCTCATCAGAAATCGAAGCACATCGAGCGGCGATACCACCTCATCTGCGATTACCTAGAGAAGGATTACATCGAGATCAAGAGAGTCGACTCTGCAGACAATGCGGTGGATCCAATTACAAAGTCGTTGGGCTAGCAGAAGATCGAAGCCCACCTTGAGAAGATGGGACTTAGATTTGTAGCCAATTGGCTTTAGGTCAAATGGGAGTTTGTTAGATATGTGTGCCCTAGAAGCCAGAATTGGCTAACACTTGTAATACACTTCTAGGGGTAAAATTATAATTTTGACTATAAATAATAAAATGGGTTATTTTCTATCACATATGTGCATTTAGCATCTGTGATACATCCCTTGAGTTAATGGTAATGATAATTCTTATTTTCAAGAGTTGAAAATTTAAGACAAGAATTTTCATTATTAACTCATAAAATGCTTCTGATCGTAGGATCATCATGAGGACGGTGATTGATCCAGAAGGTTAGTGTACAATCATTTCTTCATAGTAGATGAGTCTTGAGTCTATGGTGTAGAGACACCAAAGTAAGAGTATAGGTACTCATTAGAGAATGAGGGCACTGAGCGTGACCACCTCGAGTAGTCATAAGGAAGTCTACCTTCTTGTCGATGACTAACTCGAAGCTGCAGTGGTGTGTCTGGTTCTTTGACCTGAGGTGCATCAGTAATTCATCTTGAGGGTGTTATAGTTTGACTACACCATGACTCGGTCTCCTAGCCATTTGGAATTCTGAGGGGTATGTTGGCTATTGCATGTTCATTGTAGGAATTGGATTGCATCAAGATGGGTCTATCTACCTCGATGGATGAGGAGAAGCCCTATGATGATCATGAGAATCAAGTCCATAAGCCCATGGCCATGGTAGAGAGTGAAATAATAGAAAGAATTTTTATTAAGGTTTTCACATCGGACTTGAATCAAATGATTAAATCATATGATAGAAATTAGGGTTTGACGAGTTCACCTTAACCCTAATCGGATTAGAGCTTAAGATAGAAGAACTTAATTATACAAGTAGCTCCACCGAGAGGTTCATTTTCAGTTTTGTTGGATTGCCACCATGTACTACTAGATGCCACTAGTGGATTTTGGGAGCAATTAGAATGATTTAGATGATCGAATATTCTAGTTGTCTGAATCAGAAGTGTTCTGATCCATCGAAAGGAGTTTCGATGATATCGATGATAGAGATCATGACATATCCCATTACCATACAAAACTGAACCTAACTGGGTCACACAAATAAGGGTTTGGATCTAGATATCATCAATTGAACTAATCTAGTTTAATTGATTTGAATTAGATTCAATTAGGTTCAAGAAAATCGTACTAGCACACGATTGAACCTAACGTTCTCCTTTTTCTATCATTAAAAGTTATCTTGACTGAGCCAAATGAGTTTGTGCTCACTCAGGTACCTTTACCTAATCTGATTAGAGCTTGTTCATGTTAGAAAAGAGTTGTCTTAATTTATGAGATAAATTTGAGACAATACCTACCATTTTCGTCACCTACTAATTCTTATCCTTTGACTTTGGTCAAACATTGACCTTCGATCCTTGAACATCTGCCCTTATGTCATTGATAAGCATCATAAATTCATCAATAAAAGTATCAATTAATTAATTAATTTATATTAATTTTTTAAAATTAATGATTAATTTATATATAATTTTTAAGAAATTCAAATTTTTAATAATTAAAAATTTAATTAAAAATAATAAAAATTATATATAAATTAATCATTAATTTTAAAAAATTAAAATTAAATTAAATTTTATAATCAATGGAAAGAGGTTATTTTTTTTGATCACAATGAAATAAGTTCGAAGCAAAACAAAGCTAAAACGAAGAAGATATGAATTTCTAAAAAAATAAATAAATAAAAATTAAATAAAAAAAAGAAAATGGCTCAGCCGGCTTCGCAAGCCAAGCCACCAAGCCAAGCCAAGCTATCAAAGCTAACTTAGCCATTGAAGTCATCAGTCGGTCCATGACCCAGGCGTGGACTGCCAGCTCGGCAGAAACCGATGAATCACAGAGCGACACATGGTGGACTTAGACCTTTAAATGGTCCACAGAAATTTATCGTGGCTCACAAGGCAATCTGATCTTTTCACTCAGTGATAGGAGCTTTGATTGACTGTGGTGTGCGGTGCAACCGATCCACGAGGTCCATGGGAACAGTAATTGCACGATCGAATGGTTGCGGTCAAGATCGGACGGCGGTGGTTATTTTCAGATTTGATTCAAATTCTTTCAGCGATCTGGTGCGATCTAATGGCCAGAAAACCAAGTGATGAATATCCAATGATCCAGAATGCTCCTGAGGGTGATCAAGACTTTCGATGCATGATTTACGGCCAGATTTCCTCCATCAATGTGCGATCGGATGGCCAGAATTTAATCCGACCTGATCTAGGCCGATACGCATTTGATTTTGATGATTTTTGGACCGTTGGATTCCTATTGAATGTCTAAATTTCACCATACTTACTAGATTTGTATCAGAGCTATTTTAATCCAAATTTTACTCAAATTTCCTTATATTTTGATGATTATAAAGGCTAGTAGTCCCACATTGCCTCCAAAAAAATATCCAACTCTCCTAGCTCTATAAAAAGGACCCAGGCCTTCAGAAATCAACATCTCTGATCAAAGTGAAGCTTTGGTACAAATTGAAGCTAGGCTATGGGTTAATGGCTGCTTTAAAGCAATGGGTGCCGAGAAGAAGAGTAGGACTTCTACACCATCTTTCCATCAATGTCGATCCAAGATTAGAGATTAGCCTATTTTATTTTTTTTTATTTTATGTATTTAAATTATGAACTTTTTAATGCAATATTTATTTTTATGCTCTTTAATTTCATGCTTTTTATTTTTATTGTAATTTAATTTCTACACTTTAAATTATTACTTTTTATTTTATTGCAAGTAGATGCTAAGATCTAACTAGTAGATCTTAGTACCAAGTTTAAATTCCTATACCTTTTAATTTTCGCTATTTATTTTCTGACTTCACTTTTGATTTCAAAAACTCTTTTCTTTTTTTTCTTTTTAAAAATCAAAGATTTCAAATCTAAAAATACTATCTTTCCTATGGATTCGATCCGACTCACTACTATCTATGTATTTTTAATTATTTTAAGAAGTTGGATTAAACTGATAAACACGGTGTCTTAACGACAACATCGCATTCCTATCAAGTTTTTGGCACCGTTGTTGGGGAAGGCACGGACATTAAATTTTTGATCTCTTTGATTTTTTGTAAATAATTATAAATAAAATTTTTATCTTCTTATAAATATTGTTTGCTAATTTTTTTTATTATTTTGCAGAAAAAGAGATTAAAGAACAAAAAAAACCAAAAATTTTGCTTGGTGAGATCAATCCTAACCCTAGTTCTCTTTTCTTTTTATTTTATTTATTTATTTATTTTATTTTTAAATTAATTTTAAAAATATTTATTTAAACCTAATTAAAAGTTTCATGATAAGATTAGAAATCCTAACTGCTTAAAGCATGCATCATATTATTTTTATTTTTATTTTTATTTTATTTTATTTTATTTTATTTTTTTGGTGATTGCTAGAGGTAAGGTAAGCCTTTCAGAATTTAATTAGTTGCATACATCTAGTTTAAATTGCATCGAACTCTTTAATTAAAATTTTTTTATGCATATTCATATTAAACCAAATTAAGGGCACAACACCCAATTAAACAAGATAAGGTGGGGATTTGATCACTCTTCCTTAGCCCACAAACAACCAACCAATATCTTGCATTGACTTAAGCCTTTAATTTTAAAATCAATTAGACATTAACCCTAGGAACTCGAGCTCAATAGGATAAGAAATCCTATGAGTTGAACCAGGTTTGGGTTAGTCAATTTGACTAGTATCTAGAAAAATGGTTCAGGGATGACTGGACCCGAAGGAAGGTGGTTTCTAATTGGTTTCGTTAGCTTACCTAGCCAAGCATAATTGGTGTCTAAGGCAAGCAACAGGGGGGCTCTCACCGACCTTACACTTACCTGGCTAGTTGATTGGCTAATCCTACACTTGGAGGGCTTAAAGGTGACCTTGGTAGTTAGGAGCTATCTAGATCTAGGATAACCATGTTAGGATTGATTGATCAACTTGATTGCTAACTAACATCAAACCTAATTAAACCTAATTCTTTTCTCTCTTTTTAGTTCTAGGACTCCTTAGGACCTCTTCTTTCGAACTCTTCTTTCTTTCTTCTTCTTTCTCTTATAAAAATAAAATAAAATAAAATAAAATAAAAATTAAATTTAACTAACTAAAAAAATATTAAAAGTAATAATTAAATTAAATTAATAAATAAAATAATTAATATAATAAAATAATAAAAAAATATAAAAAACATTCTAAAATTTTTTTTTGAATAACACGATAGGGTTGTACTAGTGCATGCATGGTAGAAAATCGCTTTACCTGATCTAGTTGAACCCAACCATAAAATTAAAAGGCTGAATTGTATTAAATTTGATAACCAAATGGCTGATAATTTTAGAGAACCACCTAAGCAGATGAAAGAATACTTTATTCCTTCTACCTATAACCCATCGACTTGTATCCAATTACCTAAAATTCATGCTTCTCACTATGAGATCAAGCTGACTACAATCTTGATGCTTTCATCTTTTTATGGGAATACCAATGAAGATCCTTATAAATATCTTGATGAATTCTTAGAAATCTGCTCTACAGTGAGAATTCAAAATTTAACTAATGATGCCCTTAGACTAATTTTATTTCCCTTATCATTAAAAGACAAAGCCAAGTACTGACTTAGGACAATAGGAAGATCAATTAAAACTTTGGCTAACTTGCAAAGTGAATTTCTTAAAAAAATTTACCCCATAGGCCGAACCAATACTATGAGGCGAGCTATCACTGGATTTGCTCAGCTTCCAGGAGAACAGATTCATGAGTCATGGGAGAGACTTAAGAAACTTCTTAGAAAATGCCCACACCATGGTCTGTCTAAGTGGCAAATAGTTCAAGCTTTCTATGAGGGTTTAGGAGACCAATACAAATAGATAGTAGATGCATTCTGTGGAGGTACATTCATGAACAAGAGTGAGGATGAAGCCTATACCTTATTTAAAATCCTAAGTGAAAACTCAATTAACCATGCTTCGTTGTCTTTCCATGATTTAAATTTGATAAATAAAGTAAACTTTCTTGCTAAAAAATTAGATCAAGTCCTAACCCTAGGTCAACAATCTCCTTCACAATTCATATCATCTTCTAATTATCAGGAGATTTGTTCAATCTATGCTAGCCCAACCTATCATGTGAGTGAATGTCCTATGACTGCATAGTTTTCATCTTTTATCCAAGAATAAGTCTAAGCTATTAAAGGCTACTCCAAGTCGGTTAATGATCCATTTTCAAATTTATATAATCCAAATTGGAGCAACCACCATAATTTTTCTTGGACATCTCAACAGACTCAGGCTCAGACCCAAATTTCATCTGTATAAAATTATCAGAACAACCCTCAATACCAAAACTATGCCTATAATAATGATCAGTCTTGTCAGTTTACCCAGCCATCATATAACAATCAGTTATCATACCCACCTCCTCAATAGACCAATCTAGCTAACGATAAATTTAACCAACTTCAACAATTGATTTTAACTCAACGGCAATCTATCGCCAAGCTAGAAGCTCAAATAGGATAATTAGTTGAGTCTAATATGAGGAGAGAACTAGATCAACTACCGAACCTACCAATTTCAAACAACCTATCTAATGTCTACCAACCACCTCGATCAAGTTATCAATTTAATGTCTCACTTAAGAATCCCTAATCTGAGAATACCAAAGTAATTTCTGAACTTAAAAGCTATAAGATTCTTGTGGACCCATACCAAGACCAGGTGAGAGAGGCTAGCACTGATGCTAGCCAAAATAAAAATTTAGAAAAAATGGTTAGTACTGAGACTAACCATATAGAAGAACCTGAGCCAGGAATTAGTATTGATGCTAGTTCCAATCTAAATGAGTTACAAAAATGGTAAAAGAGAATAGATGATTTACCCGAGACTTATAAACCTAATGTCCTATTCCCTTCAACTCTAGAAGTCGGTTCTTCTTACAAAAATCAAGAGGCATGTAATGAAATGTCAATGGAGTTATTTAAACAAGAACATATTAATTTACCTCCAGAATTAAAACCGCCTTTAGTCATCCTTCCAACATCCATTGAATCAAACTTAACTCCTAACACAAAAACTCAATTCATGAGCATTTTAGAAGAATAAATAGGAGAAATTCTTAATAAATATGGGTCTAAGAATGGGATCATAAATTATGTCTCTAAAATTAACAATGAGTATATCAATAATGGGATTATAAATCAACTTTCTGAGATTGGCAATCCAAAATCATTGAAATTTATCAATCCAATATTTGACATAGGATAGTAAGCTGCATTATGTCTGGCTGAAGATGATAAACTTAGCGCTTATTAGGAGGCAACCCAATATTTAGTTTTTATCTAATTTATTTTTTTAGTTTATTTTCTTTTTAGAATAATTTGAATAAGTTGGAGGGAGAGCTTAAATTTTCAAAGGCATGTGGTGGACCAAAAATATACTGAGTCAGGTGTATTCTTCATGTTCTTTATTACACCCTTTATTTCTTTTTTCTTTTCCATTGAGGACAATGTCGATTAAGTTGGGGGGGAGAAAAATAAAAATTTTAAAATTTTAAGTTCTCAAAAAAGTTAGTATTTAGTATTTAGACACCTGATTATGCTTAAGAATCAAATTAAACTAAGCATTTTTTAAAAAAAATTGATACATAGATCAGAGAATCTGTGAGATATTGAGGAATCAAGTATTAAGAAAATTCAATAAAAAGTTAAGTCTAGAACATAAAAAGTTTTTTCTTGAAGTATTTCTAATTATTTCTACTAGCATCAAAGAAAATTCTACTTTTTATAGGCTTGTGTAGGATAACTATACATTTCTTTATATAACAAATTTATTTTAATAAAATAATTTCCAAATACTTCTCATTGAGTAACCGGGCCTCTTTGCCTAAGCAAGCATTGAGTTTCGTGTCAAAAGATGGGAAAGGCAAAGAAGCTCATTGTAAAGGTAGTCTTAACTCGTAGCCTATTTGATTTGACCTAGTAAGCCCGAGGGATATTCTATACCTAGTGCCCTAAAGCTAACTGGTTTGGGAGTCATTGGCCTAAGACTCTCTACATGGATCAAATAGAAAGCTTAAGGGATTAAGAAACTCAATAGTGGTACAACGTTAAAAAAAAATTAAAAAAAATAAAAAATATTGGTTTTCCATCGAGTAACCGAGTCCCATTGCCAAAGTAAGCAATGATATTCGCATCAAAAAGTGGACAATATGAAAATAAAAATCAATAAATGAAGGACAAAAGTAGCAATATACTTGCTTATATAAAAGTTTAGATAAATCAGAGATAAAGATGGGATAATTTAGAAAAAAATTAGAAAAATTTAATGCTCTTTACTTAATTTTTTTATTGATAAGTATTAATACCCCAATGATATGTCTCACTTAAGCTCTACAGAATATCAATGGCCATTTTGAAAACTGCTTAGGTAAAATTCGAAACTCTAAAGTTAAAAGATATTTAAAACTAAATTCTTTCTTTACTCGAGGATGAGCAAAGCTTAAGTTGGGGGGTGTGATAAGCATCATAAATTCACCAATAAAAGTATTAATTTATTAATTAATTTATATTAATTTTTTAAAATTAATGATTAATTTATATATAATTTTTAAGAAATTCATATTTTAATTAATTAAAAAATTAATTAAAAATAATAAAAATTAAAAAATTAAATTTTATAATCATTGGAAAGAGATTATTTTTTTGATCACAACGAAATAAGTTTCAAGCAAAACGAAGCTAAAACGAAGAAGATATGAATTTCTAAAAAATAAATAAATAAAAATTAAATAAAAAAAAGAAAATGGCTCAGCCGGCTCCGCAAGCCAAGCCAAGCCGTCAAAGCTGACTCAGCCATTGAAGCTATCAGCCAGTTCATAACTCAGGCGTGGACCGCCAGCTCAGCAGAAACCGGCGAATCACAGAGCGACGCATGGCAGACCTAGACCCTTAAAGGGTCCACAAAAATTTATCATGGCTCACAGGGCAATCTGGTCTTTTCACTCGATGATAGGAGCGCTGATTGGCTATGGTGTGTGGTGCAGCCAGTCCACATGGTCCATGGAAACAATAATTGCGCGATCGAACGGTTGTGGTTGATTGTGGTCAAGATCGGACGATGGTGGTTATTTTTGGGTTTGATTCAAATTTATTAGTGATCTGGCACGATCCGATGGCCAAAAAACCAAGTGATGAAGATTCAATGGTCCAGAATGCTCCCGGTGGTGATCAAAACTCCCCACGCATGATTTGCGGCCAGATTTCCTCCATCAACGCGCGATCGGATGGCCAAAATTTAATCCGACCTGATCTAGGCCGATACGCATCCGATTTTGATGATTTTTGGATCGTTGGATTTCTATTGAATGGCTAGATTTCACCAGACTTACCAAATTCATATTAGAGCTATTTTAATCAAAATTTTACTTGGATTTCCTTATATTTTGATGATTATAAAGGCTAGTAGTCCAACATTGCCTCCAAAAAAAATATCCAACTCTCCTAGTTCTATAAAAAGGACCCAGGCCTTCAGAAATCAACATCTCCGATCAAAGTGAAGCTTTGGTACTGGGTGAAGCCAGGCTATGGGTTAATGGCTGCTTCAAAGCAATGGATGCCGAGAAGAAGAGCGGAGCTTCTACACCATCTTTCCATCAATACCAATCCAAGATTAGAGATCAGTCTATTTTATTTTTTTTATTTTATATATTTAAATTATGAATTTTTTAATATAATATTTATTTTTATGCTCTTTAATTTTATATTTTTTATTTTTATTATAATTTAATTTCTACACTTTAAATTATTATTTTTTATTTTATTGTAAGTAGATGCTAAGATCTAACTAGTAGGTCTTAGTACCAAGTTTAAATTCCTACACCTTTTAATTTTCGCTTTTTATTTTCTGACTTCACTTTTGATTTCAAAAACTCTTTTCTTTTTTTTTTTTTAAAAATCAAAGATTTTAAGTCTAAAAATACTACCTTCTCTGTGAATTCGACCCAACTCACTACTATCTACGTATTTTTAATTATTTTAAAAAGTTGGATTAAACTGATAAACACGGTGTCTTAATGACAACATCGTGTTCCTTTCAGTCATGCACTTATTGGAGAGTAGATAGGGGCTTATCCCCTCCCTAAAAATTGCAAAGGAGGGGGTGCATGCCTAGGATGGCGTGCGCCCATGGATAGGGATGCCTGGAGTCCCATACGAATGGGACTTCAGGTTGCTTCTTGGATTCAAACTAGGTAACCCTCACCTATAGACTTTGACCAATCTTAGGCGCCACCTTAGGATGAATCTATGGGTTTCTCATTTGATTGGATTTGGTGATGTCATCCCACCAATCAAGTTTAGATCTGATTAAACAAAGCAACATGATTGGCCGAGGTAATGTGGCACTGCATGGTGCAGCAGGGTCTATATGAAGACCTGTCTGCACCCACTTTTTAGTGACTGCTCTCCTAGCCATGCCCCGAGGCTATCCCTCTCCCTTCTCCACACCACCTTCAGGCCATCTCTCTCCTCTCCCCACCCAAGGATAGTTGGACTTAAGATTAGTGCGATTCAGGCAAGAAAAGATTGACGAGAAAGGAAGAAGGCAGCACTGCTGCAGAGACGACTGCTGATCTTCAAAAGAAATTTTAAAGATCCTCCAAATTAGATCTAGATATAATTTTTGGAGACAAGATAAAGAAGGAGAAGATCTCTAGATCCATCCTAAGTGGATATCGATAGGGGCCAGATGCTTGCATGGCTAGATCCAGAACCTTAGGGCTTCAGCAGGATCATCAATGGGTAATCAGATTACCCAGAATTAAGGTAAAACTAATTTAGATTTAATTTAATTTAATTTTCTTATTTATCAAATCATAAAATTGGATCTGGAAAATATCGGATCTGATTAGGATCTAAGAAAAAAATTTTAAAATATGTCTCTCGACCTAATTAGATCTGAACGAACCTGACCCCAGAAAATTAGGATTTTCCTTCATGGATGACACATGGGCAGATGTCTAAGTATCAAAGGTCAATATTTGACCAAAGTCAAAAGATAAGAATTAGCAGGTGATAGAAAATGGCAGGTATTATCCCAAATTTATCTCATAAATTAAGACAATCCTTTTCTGACTTCGACAAGCTCCAGTTAGACCAAATAAAGGTACATGAATGAGCATAAACTCATTTGGCTTAGTCGAGACAACTTTTAATGATTGTAGAAGGAGAACGTTAGGCTCAATCATGTGCTAGTATGATTTTTTTAAACCTAATTAAATCTAATTTGAATCAATTGAATTGGGTTAGTCCAATTGATGATATCTAGATCCAAATCCTTGTTTGTATGATCTAGTTAGATTCAGTTCTGTATGGTAATGGGATATATCATGATCTCTATCATCGACATCATCGAAACTCCTTTCGATGGATCAAAAATTTTTTGATTCAGATAACTAGAATGATCGATCATCCTAAATCATTCTAATTGCTCCCAAAATCCACCAAGTGACACCTAGCAGTATATGGTGGCAACCCATCAAAATTGAAAATGCGAACCTCTTGGTGCAGCTACCTGTGTGATTAAGTTCTTCTATCTTGAGCCCCGATCAGATTAGGGATTAAGGTGAACTCATCAAACCCTAATTTCTGTCATATGATTTAATCATTCGATTCAAGTCCTGATGTGAAAATCTTAATAGAAACTCTTTCTATTATTTCACTCTACCATGGCCATGGGCTTATGGACTTGATTCTTATGATCATCATAGGGCTGCTCCTCATCTATTGAGGATAGATAGATTCCCTCTTGGTGCAATCCAATTCCTACAATGAACATGCTATAGCCAACATACAGCCCAGAATTCTGAATGGCTAGGAGACTGAGTCATGGTGTAGTCAAACTATAACACCCTTAAGGTGAACTATTGATCCACCTCAAGTCAAAGAACCAGATACACCACTGCAGCTTCGAGCCAGTCATCAACGAGAAGGTAGACTTTCTTATGACTACTCGAGGTGATCACGCTCAGTGCCCTCATTTTTTAACGAGTACCTATACTCACGCTCGGATGTCTCTACACCATAGACTCAAGACTCATCTACTATAAAGAAGTGATTGTACACCAACCTTTTGGATCAATCACCATCCTCATGATAATCCTATGGTCGCAAGCATTTTATGAGTTAATAATGAAAATTAATGTCTTAAATTTTTAACTCTTGAAAATATGAATTATCATTACCATTAACTCAAGAGATTTATCATAGACACTAAATACACATTTATGATAGAAAATAATCTATTTTATTATTTATAATTAAAATTATAATTTTATTCCTAGAAGTCCATTACAAGTATTAGCCAATTTCGGCTTCTAGGATACATATATATAACAAACTTCCACTTGACTTAATGCCAATTGGCTACAAATCTAAGTCCCATCTTCTCAAGGTGGGCTTTGATCTTCTATTGGCCCAATGGCTCTTTGTGAGTGGATCCATTGTATTATCTGTGAAGTTGACTCTCTTGATCTCGACATAATCCTTCTCGAGGTAATCGCAGATGAGGTGGTATCGCTGCTCGATGTGCTTGGATTTCTGATGAGACCTTGGCTCCTTAGCAAGGGCTATGGCACCATTGTTGTCGCAGTATAGAGGAATGGCATCTAATGGCATCACTTCGATCTCTATGGCAAACTTCTTATACCAGAATGCCTCCTTCGCAGCTTCTGATGTAGCGATGTATTCTGCTTCCATGGTGGAATCTACTATCACTATCTGCTTGGAACTTTTCCAACTGATAGCTCCACCATTATACACAAATAGACTCCTAGATGTCAACTTTCGATCGTCTACATTGGATATAAAATCTGAGTCTGTATATCCCTAGACTTGGAGTTCTTCATTATCGAAAACCAACAACATATCCTTAGTTCTTCTCAAGTACTTAAGGATACATTTCATAGAAGTCCAATGTTCTTCACCTGGATTCGATTGATATCTACTCGTGACACTCACAGCATGGGCTATATCAGGTCATGTACATAACATGGCATACATGAGGCTCCCTATTGCTGAAGCATAAGGGATCTTGCTCATGCATCCTATTTGCTCAAGTATGCTAGCGCACATCTTCTTGAAAAGATGAATGCCATGTCTGAAAGGTACCAAACCCCTCTTAGAGTTTTTCATGCTAAACCTCTTTAGCACTTCCTCTATGTACATCTTCTATGAAAGTCCTAGTATCCTTTTTGGTCTATCTCTATAGACCTTAATTCCTAGAATAAAGGATGCTTCTCCAAGGTCTTTCATAAAAAATTCCATGGATAACCACATTTTAACTATGATCAACATGAAAATATCATTCCCAATAAGGAGGATATCATCCACGTACAATACGAGGAAGACAACAGCGCTCCTACTGATCTTTTTAAAAATATATGGTTTCTCCTCATTCTTGATGAATCCAAACAATTTGATCACATCATTAAAATGAGTATTCTAGCTCCGAGATGCTTGCTTAAGTCCATATATGGATCTTTACAGCTTGCATAACTTACGATTAGTATCATTGGATGTGAAACCTAGCGACTATTCCATATAGATATCTTTCTTAAGATATCGATTTAAGAATGCCATTTGCATGTTCATTTGTCATATTTCATAATCGAAATAGGCTATAATAGAAAGCAATATGCGAATGAATTTAAGCATAGCTATCGGTGAAAAGGTATCCTGATAGTCAATGCCTTCGCATTGACTATACCCTTTTGCCACAAATCTAGCTTTGAATGTCTCTACATTCCCATTTGTAGCAATCTTTCTCTTGTAGATCCATTTACACCCAATAGGTACTATACCTTATGATGGATCTACCAAGGTCCAGACTTGGTTTGAGTGCATCGAGTTAATTTCCGACTTCATTACCTCTAATCATTTTTTAGAGTCGATATCCGATATCGTCTTATTATAGGTTTTGGGATCATCACCATGAACCCCATTACCTACGAAGAATATTTTTTCTATTTCTTTTAAAATAGTACTTAAGTACCTCTCAGGAGGACGAAAAATCCTTTTCGATCTACGAGGTGGAGGAGGTAGTGATTGTATTGGCTTAACCTGATTTGGTTCCATTTGGTCCTTAGCTCATTGCTCTTGTGAGACTTTCTCCTTGAGCTTGATCTACTTTCCAATGCCGCTATCTTGAATAAACTATTTTTCAAGAAAGATGGCATGTCGACTCACAATCACATTGTGATCTTCTGGAATGTAGAAATAATATCCTAATGACTCTTTAGGATATCCTATAAATCGAGTTCTAAAGGACCTAAAGTCTAACTTATCTGCTTGTTGTCCTTTGACATGAGCCGAATAATCCTAAATTCTGAGATGACTCAAAATTGATTTCTTACCATGCCATATCTCATATGATGTGGTACGAACGATTTTAGAAGAAACCCTATTTAGTAAGTATATTATAGTTAACAAACAGTATCCCTATAAAAAATCAGGGAAGTCTATGAAGCTCATCATGGATCAGACCATATCTAATAGTGTCCAGTTCCTTCATTCTGAAATTCCATTGAATTTAGGTGTTCCAGGTGGAGTCCATTGAGAAAGTATGCCATTTTTCTTTAGATAGTTCAAAAATTCTCGACTAAGATATTCATCTTCTCGATCTGATCAAAGAATCTTAATGAATTTTTTAGTTTGCTTTTCTATTTCATGTCTGAATTTTTTGAACTTTTCAAAAGCTTCAAACTTGTGTCTCATAAGATACATATACCCATACCTAGATAAATCATCGGTAAAGGTTATGAAGTAGATAAAGTTGCCTCTAGCCAGCACATCAAATGAGCCGCACACATCAGTATGTACTAGGGCAAGAAGATCCATGGCCCTTTCCCCATGTCCTACAAATAGGAGCTTAGTCATTTTGCCATGAAGACAAGATTCACAAATTGGATATGACTCGGAAGTCAACGGACTCAATAGCCCAATTTTCTTCAATTTGTTAATCCTATCTTCTGCTATATGACCTAGTCTTAGGTGCCATAGATACCTATCATTTGGACTATCCCTAGGTCATTTCATGGAATTCACATTTTGCTCGATATTAAAAATAGATACATCAATATGTAACTAGTAAAGATCGTTAATAAGAAAATCACTTGCAATTTTATTTCTTTCATAAAGAATGTTACAATGGCCCTTAAGAAAACTAATTACATAGCCTTCCAATGCTAAGCATGAAACAAAAATCAAATTTCTGCTTGCTGTAGGCACATAATAACAATCTTTTAATACTTTCTAAACCAAATGGTAGTCGAAAAGGGTATGTTCCCATGGTCACGGCAGTAACTCTTGCTCCATTTTCGATGCGTAGGATCATGTCACCATCCCTTAGCCTCCGGCTATCCTCATGATCCTGCATGAAAGTGGATAAATGAGCACTAGAACCAGAGTTAAGCATCCAATTGGATGAAAAAAAAATCGTAAGGTTAGACTCAATAACGAGCATACTTCTAGAAGGACCAACCTCCTTGTTATTTTTTAGGATGGTCAGGTAAGTAGGACAGTTTCGCTTCCAGTGGCCATCATTGTTGCAATAGAAATACTTTTCTTTATCAGCAACCTTCTTTTTCAGCTCTACCTTTTTCTTCTTTTCCTTTTTCACCTTCTACTTTTTCACAAACTTCTTCTTCTTTTTAAAAGACTTTCTTTTTGAAGAAGTCGGTTCCATAGCAAGCGCTGAGCCTTTAGAACCTTTCATAGAAAGCTCAGCAGTAACCAACATGTTCATAAGTTCGGTCAGAAAATTTTGAAGTTTATGCATATGATAGTCTATGATGAACTGCACATATGCATCTATCAAAGATTGAAGAATTATATCATTCTGCAGATTAGATCCAACTTCACTCCAAGCTTCTCAAGCTCTTCTAAATCTTTGATCATCATCAGATAATGATCTTGGACTGACTGCCCATCATGCATTTTAGTCTTGAATAGTTATTTTGTGACTTGGTACTTGGCTGTGCGACTTTGTTCACCAAACATCTCTTGTAGGTGAGCCAACATTTGGCGGATAATCTTGATATCTTTATGTTAACACTGAAGCTCATCAGACATCGAGTCCAACATGTAGTATCTAGCCTTGTTATCCTCGTCCGTCCACTTTTTAGGAGATGCTCTTTGTTCAGCGGATGGACAAGCTAGTAAGGTGGGAGGGTCCTAGTCCAATACATGAGTTAACTTTTCAGAATCTAAAATGATTTTGAAGTTTTGAAGCCAATCCTTGTAATTGGGTCGGGTCAGTCTATGGGTGTTCACGATTCATGCTAGTGGGTTGGATGCAGACATTTTTCTCTAGAGAGTCAAGGTTTCTAGTTAGATATTGTAATTAAGATTTGACCAATTTATTTAGAGATTTTATTTTTAAACAAATTAGCTCTCACTATTTTCTCGGATCCCTATACTTTCTTTGTAAAGATATGAAAATCTCCACGATTAATGATTTCTAGTGGGTGGTGCGGTCCCACCAACTAACACATCACCTCACCTAACAGTTATTGATGATGGGTTAGCCAATGAGTGAACAACTCTTGTTCAATGATTCTCTAATCATGGTGCACCCAAACTTGATCTCTAATTCATGAATCTCACCATATCCAGAATATTGATCCACTCCTTAGTTAAGTCAGACCCACCATTTGCATAGATTGGATTCCTAATTGAGTCTCTCACCATATCCGAAATATTGAGCCCAATCCATCCTCCAGCCCATAGCATCCAATGCCTAATAGATATGGTTGCATCTTTTTGGTGCAACTGAACCACTGTAACCAGTCGAGAACAATCAACCCTGGGAAGGGCCCGCACATCTACAATGGTGGAAGACCTTAGACTTAATCTTTTCTTAGGGAGATTTGATTTAGGTCTCATTAAACTAGACTTGACATAGTCATAACCATTATGACTAACCTAGTGGCATGGGTTAGCTCGGATTATTGACCACCTCAGATCAGAACTGAGCCAACAAATATGGTCAGGTAAGTGAGACCGGATGGAAGGGATATGCCATTAACTCAACAAGAATGCATTCGAGTCGAGTAGCTCCCAATTAAAAACCAGTCGGTCATATCAGCCAAACTTAACTTAGACACCAAATTATTGAGCCAGAACCAATCGGATTAGCCTACAATCCAGACTCTAACCATTGAGCCTAATTAGGTCTTAGCTTGATCGATCATTTACGTGACTCGATCTTGACCCAAACTTAATCCTATTAGGCTGGTCAATTTAAGTGCTGTTGATCCCCTCTAACGAACCCTTGATTCGGTTTGATCAACTGCTTAGACCTAATTGAGCTACCCAAGCCCGAACCAAATTTTATGAATATATCTTAGATCTAAAATTCTTAATTTTAGACCTAACATATTTCATAATCTTAATTCTTAATTAAGTTTAAAGTTCATAAACAAAATATGTAAATAAAATCTTAGGATTTTAGGATCTAGAATTTTGCAGAAACTAAGTTCTTGATTTCTGATTAAGGACGACCGCATAGTACTCCTACAGATCATAAGAGCATCCCATCGAATGGGAGGAGAGGGCATTTAAATCCTACTTTACTCTTATGATCGAACGGCCAAGGGGAACGCCTTAATCA
>QRFJ01003296.1:19491-159630 GCA_006176705.1 Cocos nucifera
AAATATCAAGAATAAAACAGTCTAAGATTACTCTAACTCATATAAAAAATTGATCAACTAACATTGTTTATGATTCATCTGATGTATCATATCATGCATATTCAGATCTAAATTATTCTCATAATTTATCTAAAAATTAATTTAAATTGATGCATCAAAATAAAATTTTATTCTAGAATATTATGTAGAACTATTCTACAACTAGTCTAAACATGCATTTATCAATGAACCAAAAATTAAATAATTTTATTTAATATTTTTTATATTTTATTATAATATTTATAATATTAAAATATAGTAAATAAATTGATCTAAAATTATAACTTAATCAAATTAAATTATGATCATGCAAGACTATGTATAGAATAATTCTATTTTACAACTAGTCATGCATCTTATAAAACTTAGATCTAAATTATTTAATTTTAATTTTTTTGATTTTAGATCTAATCACATCTCATGTGATATCTAAAATTATCTAATTATTAGATCAAAAATAATTTAAAATTATATCTAAATTATTTATAGAAATCTGGCTTTGTTATCAGTTGAAGGAAGAAATCCAAATTTTTTGGATCAGATTCGTTCAGATCTGATTGGATCAAGAGAAATATTTTATTTTATTTTTTTTTAAATCTAAATTAGATCTAAGACATTTTATATTTGATTTTATAAATCTAATAAAATAAAATAAAAGTAAACTAAATCTGATTTAATTTTATACCTTTTATTGGGTAATCAAATTAGCTTATGATGATCCTGCTGATTGCCTAGGATTCTGGATCTAGCAATGCAAGTGCCTGACCTCTACCGATATCCCCTCGGGCTGGATCTAGAGATCTTCACCTTCTTTATCATCTCTCCAAATATAAGATCTGGATCTGATTTGGAGGATCTTCAAACTTCTTTTTGAAGATCTAGAATCTTTTATCTGCTTCTTATTTCTTACCTTTCCCTTTCTCGTCAGCTTTCTCTTGCCTGGATCACACCAAACTACAGCGCAAATCCCCTTGGACGTGGAGAGGAGAGAGGGGACCTAAAGATGGCATGGAGGAGGGAGAGGGGCAACCTTGTGGAATGGGCTATTGGAGACTTCGTTAAAGCTTTGGTGCAGATGATGTATAGACGCACTGAGGCTATGCAGTGCCACATCATCCGCACATCATGTCGCTTCGTGCAATCAGATCTAAATTTAATTGATGAGATGATATCACCTGATCCAATCAGATGAGAGCTCCTTTAAATCATCCTTAGATGGTGCCTAAGACTGGTCAAAGTCTATTCCTTGGTGCCACCTAAGTAGATACCCCGAAGTAACTGGAGTCCCATCTGTATGGGACTCCAGATGCCTCTATCCAAGGGTTCATGCCTCCCTAAGCGTGCGCCCCTGGTCCACCTACTTTTTAGTAGGTTGACTAGTCCAAAATAAATCTCCTATGGATGCATGACACTTGGGCAAATGTCTAAGTGTTAAAGGTCAACGTTTAACCAAAGTCAAAAGACAAGAATTAGCAGGTGACAAAAAATGGAAGGTGTTGTCTCAAATTTATCTGATAAATTAAGACAATCTTTTTCTGATCAAAACAAGCTTCAGTCAGACCAAGTAAAGGTACTTGAGTGAGCACAAACTCATTTGGCTTAGTTGAGATAATTTTTAATGATTGTAGAAGGAGAACGTTAGGCTCAATTATGTGCTAGCATTATTTCCTTGAAACTAATTGAATCTAATTCAAATCAATTAAACTGGATTAGTCTAATTGATGATATCCAAATCCAAACCCTTATTTATATGATCCAGTTAGGTTCAGTTCTGTATGGTAATGGGATATGTCGTGATCTCTCTCATCAACATCATCGAAACACCTTTCGATGGATTAGAACTTTTTTGATTCAGATAACTAGAATGATCGATCATCCAAATAATTCTAATTGCTCCAAATCCACCAGTGATTGAACTCTTCCAGCTGATAGCTCCACCATTGCACACAAACAGACTCCCAGATGTCGACTTTCGATCATCTATATCGGACATGAAGTCCGAGTCTGTGTATCCCTGGACCAGGAGTTCTCCGTTACCAAAGACCAGCATCATATCCTTAGTTCTTCTCAAGTACTTAAGGATACATTTCACAGAAGTCCAGTGTTCTTCACCTGGATTTGACTGATATCTGCTTGTGACACTCACAGCATGGGCTATATCAGGTCGTGTACATAGCATGGCATACATGAGGCTCCCTATTGCAGAAGCATAAGGGATCTTGCTCATGCGTTCTATTTCCTCAGGTGTGCTAGGGCACATCTTCTTGGAAAGATGAATACCATGTCTGAAGGGTATTAATCCCCTCTTAGAGTTTTCCATACTAAACCTCTTTAGTACTTTCTCTATGTACATCTTCTGTGAAAGTCCTAGCATCCTATTTCGGTCTATCTCCTATAGACCTTAATTCCTAGAATAAAGGATGCTTCACCTAGGTCTTTCATGGAGAATTCCTTGGACAACCACATCTTGACTGATGTCAACATGGGAATATCATTCCCAATAAGGAGGATGTCATCCACGTACAATACGAGGAAGACAACAGCGCTCCCACTGACCCTTTTTGAAAATACATGGTTTCCTCTTCATTTTTGATGAAACCAAACAATTTTTGATCACATCATTGAAATGAGTGTTCCAGCTCCGAGATGCTTGCTTAAGTCCATATATGGACCTTTGCAGCTTGCAAACCTTGTGATCAGTATCACTGGATGTGAAACCTAGCGGCTGTTCCATATAGATATCTTCCTCAAGATATCCATTTAAGAATGCCATTTTCACGTCCATTTGCCATATTTCATAATCGAAATAGGCTGCAACAGCAAGCAATGTGCGGATGGATTTTAGCATAGCTACTCTGGGGAAAAGGTATCCTGATAGTCAATGCCTTCGCATTGACTATAACCTTTTGCCACCAATCTAGCCTTGAATGTCTCCACATTCCCATCTGCACCAATCTTTCTCTTGAAGATCCATTTACATCCAATAGGTACTATACCTTCTGGTGGATCTACCAAGGTCCAGACTTGGTTTGAGTGCATCGAGTCAATTTCTGACTGCATTGCCTCTAGCCATTTCTCGGAGTCGATATCTGATATCGCCTCGTTGTAGGTTTTGGGATCATCACCATGAGCACCATTACCTACGAGGAACATTTCCTCTACATCCTCTGAAATAATACCTAAGTATCTTTCAGGGGGACGGGAAACTCCTTTTCCGATCTACGAGGTGGAGGAGGTAGTGTTCTTATTGGCTCAACCTGATTTGGTTCCACTTGGTCCTTAGCTCGTTCTGCTTGTGAGACTTTCTCATCAAGCTTGATCTACTTTCCAATGCCGCTATCTTGAATAAACTATTTTTCAAGAAAGATGGCATGTCGACTCACAATCACATTGTGGTCTTCTGGAATGTAGAAATAGTATCCTAATGACTCTTTAGGATATCCTATGAATCGAGCTCTAAAGGACCTAAACTCTAACTTGTCCGCTTGTTGTCTTTTGACATGAGCCGGACAACCCAAAATTCTGAGATGACTCAGACTTGGTTTCTTACCGTGCCATATCTCATACGGTGTGGTAGGAACGGTTTTAGAGGGAACCCTATTCAGTAGATAGATTGAAGTTAACAATGAGTGTCCCCAAAGAAAATCAGGGAGGTCTGTGAAGCTCATCATGGATCGAACCATATCTAATAGAGTCCGATTTCTCCATTCTGAAATCCCGTTGAGTTGAGGTGTTCCTGGTGGAGTCCATTGAGAGACTATGCCATTATCCTTGAGATAGTCTAGGAATTCCCTGCTAAGGTATTCACCTCCTCGATCTGATCGAAGAACCTTAATGGGTTTTCCTAGTTTGTTTTTCTACTTCATGTCTGAATTCTTTTTGAACTTTTCAAAAGCTTCAGACTTGTGTCTCATAAGATACACATACCCATACCTAGACAGATCATCGGTAAAGGTAATGAAGTAGACAAAATTGCCTCTAGCCGGCACATCAAATGGGCCGCACACATCAGTATGTACTAGGGCAAGGAGATCTGTGGCCCTCTCCCCATGTCCAACAAAAGGGAGTTTAGTCATTTTGCCTTGAAGACAAGGATTCACAAGTTGGATATGACTCGGAAAGTCAATGGACTCAATAGCCCATTTTTCTCCAATTTGTTGATCCTATCTTCTGCTATATGACCTAATCTCAGGTGCCATAGATATCTGTCATTTGGACTATCCCTAGGTCATTTTGGCATTCACGTTTTTGCTCGATAGTTAGAAAATAGGTACATCAATATGTAGCTGATAAAGACCATTAATAAGGAAAACCATTTGCAATTTTATTTCTTTCATAAAGAATGTTACAATGGTCCTTAAAGAAGGTGATCACATAACCTTCTTGTGCTAAGCATGAAACAGAAATCAAATTCCTGCTAGCTGCAGGCACATAAATAACAGTCTTTCAAAACTAAGTCTAAACCAGATGGTAATCGAAGAGGGTATGTTCCCACGGCTACTGCAGCAACTCTTGCTCCATTACCGATGCGTAGGATCATGTCTCCATCCCTCAGCCTCCTGCTATCCTCAAGACCCTGCATAGAAGTGCACAGATGAGCACTAGAACCAGAGTCAAGCACCCAACTGGATGCAGAAGAAACCGTAAGGTTAGACTCAATAACGAGCATACCTCCAGAAGGACCTTCCTTCTTGTTCTTCAGGGTGGCCAGGTAAGTAGGGCAGTTCCGCTTCCAATGGCCGTCGCTGTTGCAATGGAAACACTTTTCCTTTGATCAGCAACCTTCTTTTTCAGCTCTACCTTTTTCTTCTTTTCCTTTGATCCTTCCACCTTCTTGCTTTTTCACAGACTTCTTCTTCTTTTTCCATAAGACTTTCTTTTGGAAGAAGTCCGTTCCATAGCAAGAACTGAGCCTTTAGAACCTTTCATAGAAAGCTCAGCGGTAACCAGCATATTCATTAACTTCGGCCAAGAAAATTTTGAAGTTTATGCATGTGGTAATTCATGATGAATTGCCCATATGCATCAGTCAAGGATTGCAGAATGATATCATTCTGCAGGTCCAAGTCCAACTTCACACCGAGCTTCTCAAGCTCTTCCATGTCCTTGATCATTGTCAGACAGTGATCTTGGACTGACTGCCCATCACGCATCTTAGCCTTAAAAAGTCATTTTGTGACTTGATATTTGGCTGCGCGACTCTGTTCACCAAACATCTCCTGCAGGTGAGCCAACATTTGGCGAGCAGTCCCGATATCCTCATGTTGGCGCTGGAGCTCATCAGACATCGAGCCCAACATGTAATATCTGGCCTTATTATCTTCGTCAATCCATTTTTCCAGAGACGCTCTCTGTTCAACAGATGGACGGGCTGGTAATGTGGGAGGGTCCTGGTCCAAAACATGGGTTAACTTCTCAGGAACCCAAAATAATTTTGTAGTTCCTGAGCCAATCTTTATAATTGGGTCCAGTCAGTCTATGTGTGTCCAGGATACGTGCCAATGGGTTGGACGCAGACATTTTTCTGTAGAGAGTCAAAGATTCTAGTTAGATACTGTAATTTTGACTTGACCAATTTATTTAGGGATTTTATTTTTAAACAAATTAGCTCCCACTATTTTCTCGGATCCCTACACTCCCTCTGTAGAGATGCGAAAATCTCCACGATTAATGATTTCTAGTGGGTGGTGCGGTCTCACCAACTGACTCATCACCTCACCTAACAGTTATTGGTGATGGGTTAGCCAATGAGTGAACAACTCTTGTTCAATGATTCTCTAATCATGGTGCACCCAAACTTGGTCTCTAATTCATGAATCTCACCGTATCCAGAAATATTGATCCACTCCTTAGTTAAGTCAGACCCACCATTTGCATAGACTGGGTTCCTAATTGAGTCTCTCACCGTATCCAAAATATTGAGCCCAACTCATCCTCCAGCCCATAGCATCCAATGCCTAATAGACATGGTTGCATCTTCCCGGTGCAACTGAGCCACTGTATCCAGCCGAGAACAATCAACCCCGGGAAGGGCCCGCACATCTACAATGGTGGAAGACCTCAGACTTAATCTTTTCTTAGGGAGAATTGATTCAGGTCTCATTAAACTAGACTTGGCTTAGTCATAACAATTATGACTAACCTAGTGGCATGGGTTAGCTCGGATTATTGACCACCTCAGATCAGAACTGTGTCAACAGATATGGCCAGGTAAGTGAGACCGGTGGAAGGAATATGCCATTAACTCGTACAAGAATGCATTCAGGTCGAGTAGCTTCCAATTAAAAACCAGTCGGTCGTATGTGCCAAACTTACCTTAGACACCAAATTGTTGAGTCAGAACCAATTGGGTTAGCCTACAATCCAGACTCTAACCTCTGAGCCTAATTAGGTCTTGCTTGATCGTGACTCGATCTTGACCCAGACTTAATCCTATTAGGCTGGTCAATTTAAGCATTGTTGATCCCATCTAACCAACTCTTGATTCGGTTTGATCAACCGCTTAGACCTAATTGAGCTACCCAAGCCCGAACCCAGTATTATGAATATGTCTTAGATCTGAAATTCTCAATTTTAGACCTAATTAATATTCCATAAACTTAATTCTTAATTAAGTAGGGTTCATAAACAAAATATGCACAATAAATCCTAGGGTTTCAGGATCTAGGGTTTTGCAGAAAGTAAGTTTTGGGTTTCTGATTAAGGACGAACACGCAGCACCCCTACACATCATAAGAACACCCCATCGAATGGGAAGAGAGGGCCTTTAAACCCTTCTTCGTTCTTATGACCGGACGGCCAAGAGGAACGCCTTAATCAGGAACATTCAATACTACAAAACAATATCAGATCTATATCATATATCTCATATATAAAGTAGATCTAATCATGGCATATTTTGCATACATCTCATGTATCATAATCATGCATATTTTCAGATCTAAATTATCTCATAATAATCTAAAAAATTAGATTTAAATTGATCTAATCAAAATAAATTCTAATCTAGACAATTATGTAGAACTATTCTACAACTAGTCTAGACATGCATCAATCATATCTCATATGATATTCAAAAATTAAATAATTTTTATTTGCTATTTTTTAGATGTTATTATAACACTTATAATATCAAAAATAGTAAATAAAAAGATCTAAAATATGATTTAATCAGATTAAATCAAAAATATGCAAGAATATTCTATAGAACTATTCTATTCTAGAACTAGTCATGCATATCTTCTAATCTTAGATCCAAATTATTTAATTTTAATTTTTTCTGATTTCAGATCTGATCACATCTCATGTGACATCTAAAATCAATTATTTTCTAATTAAAATAAATTTAAAATCAGATCTAAACAATTTTAGAACCATGGCTCTGATACCAGTTGAAGGAAAATCCTGATTTTCCGGTCCAGGTTCGTTCAGATCTGATCAGATCAAGAGATATATTTCAAAAATTTTTTCCTTAATCCCAATCAGATCTTGATATGTTTCAGATCTGATTCTTATTATTTTAATAAAATAAAATTAAAAGATAAATTAAATCAAATTTAATTTACCTGATCTGGGTAATCCTATTACCCTGTTGATGATCCTGTTTGCAGCGGAAGGTTCTGGATCTTAGCCACGCAAGCGCCTGGCCTCTACCGGTATCCACTCGGGTTGGATCTGGAGATCCTCTTCTTCTCTATCACACTCCAAAAATCAGATCTGGATCTGATCTGGAGGATCTTCAAAACTCTTTTGAAGATGAGCAGTCGTCCTTTGCAGCAGCGCAGCCTTCTTATTTTTGATCGCCTTTCTTTGATCTGAATCGCACCAACCAAGGTCCAAAACTCCTTTTGGACGTGGAGAGCAAGGGGAGAAGAGACTATGGCATGGAGAAGGAGGGGAGAGGCAGCCTTGGGGCATGGGGTTTCTATTGATCTCATCATATCTTTATCTCAAGCAATTGGTTGCAGATAGGGTCTTATTTATAGACTAGCTGCGTGATCCAACTCCTCTTCTTCCCAACCAATCACAACCCTTTGTGAAATCAGATCTAAATCTGATTGGTGGGAATACCTGAGTCCCCAGATGGATCCTCCTCCTTAGAGGGTGCCTAAGACCAGTCAAAGTTGGTTCTTAGGAATCCAACTCTAATTGGAATCCAAAAAGGAGATGGAGTCCTTGTCCAACAAGGACTCCTAGGCGCCTCCAACTTGGGCACACGCCTAGGGTGGCATGCGCCCTTCTCCTTGCCAGGTTCTGGCAGGGGGACAGGCCCCCACCAGCTCTCCAATAGGTGCATGACATGTGGTCAAAAGTCAAAGTGTCAATGGTCAAAGTGACAATTTGCAACGTCAGTCAAAGGTAGACTTTTGACCAAAGTCAAAGAACAAGAAATGGCAGGTGACCAAAAAATGGCAGGTAGTGTCTTACAAATAAGACAACCTTTTTCTGACTTGGACAACCTCCTGTCAGACCATATGAAGGCCTCTGTTTGAGCACAAACTCCTTTGGCTCAGACAGGACAACTTATTTATGATAGCAAAAGAAGAACGTTAGGTTCAATCGAGTGCTAGCACGATTTCCTTGAACCTAATTGAATCTCATTCAGATCAATTGAACTAGATCAGTTCAATTGATGATCACCAGATTCAAACCCTTGTTTGTGTGATCCCAGTTAGGTTCAGTTCTGTATGGTAATGGGATATGTCATGATCTCTATCATCGACATCATCGAAACTCCTTTCGATGGATCAGAACTCTTCTGATTCGAACAGCTAGAATGATCGATCATCTAAATCATTCTAATTGCTCCCAAAATCCACCAGTGACACCTAGCAGTATATGGTGGCAACCCATCAGAGCTGAATGCGAACCTCTTGGTGCAGCTACCTGTGTGATTAAGTTCTTCTATCTTGAGCCCCGATCAGATTAGGGTTAAGGTGAACTCGTCAAACCCTAGTCTCTGTCATATGATGTAATCATTCGATTCGAGTCCAATGTGAAAATCTAAATAGAAACTCTTTCTATTATTTCACTCTACCATGGCCATGGATTTCTAGGACTTGATTCTCATGATCATCATAGGGCTACTCCTCATCCACCGAGGTAGATAGATTTTCCATCTTGATGCAATCCAGTTCCTACAATGAACATGCTATAGCCAACATACACCTCAGAGGTTCTGATATGGCTAGGAGACCGAGTAATGGTGTAGTCAAACTATAACACCCTCAAGGTGAACTATCGATGCATCTCAGGTCAAAGAACCAGACACACTACTGCAGCATCGAGTCAGTCATTGACGAGAAGGTAGACTCCCTAATGACTACTCGAGGTGGTCACGCTCAGTGCCCTCATTCTCTAACGAGTACCTGTACTCTCGCTCTAGGTGTCTCTACACCGTAGACTCAAGACTCATCTGCTATAAAAAAATGATTGTACACCAACCTTCTAGATTAGTCACCATCCTCATGATGATCCTACGGTCAGGAGCATTTTATGAGTTAATAACAAAAATTCATGTCTTAAATTTTCAACTTTTAAAAATATGAATTATCATTATCATTAACTCAAGGGATGTATCATAGATACTAAATACACATTTATGATAGAAAATAATCCATTTTATTATTTATAGTTAAAATTATAATTTTGCCCCTAGAAGTGTATTACAAGTGTCAGCCAATTTTGGCTTCTAGGGCACACATATCTAACAGATCAGGGAATAATTGCTTAAATTAGAAAGGATGTGCACTCACTCCGGCAAGCACAATCCTAGCAAATTCTGCCTCTACGATCGCGATCACCATCAAGATACAGAAGAGTGCATTCAACTCCAAGATGAGATCGAGGAGCTCATTAGGCATGGTAGGCTTGGCTAGTTCCTGCGACGTCGATTGAAAGGATGGGAGGATCGGCCGAGAGCACCCCTGCCACCAGAACCATTAAAGGATGGGAAGCAGTGAGAAGATTGGCCCTCGATTGGCATCATTAACACCATCTCTGGAAAACTTCGACATGGGGAGGCTAGTGGATAGACGAGCTTGAGAATAGGTGGAGGACTGAGGAGTCCATTACTTTCACCAATGAGGATGCCCGAGGAGTCTAGTTCCTATATAATGACATAGTTGTAATCTCTTTAAACATTGCTAATTATGATGTACACCGCATTTTGGTAGATAATGAAAGTTCCACTGATATTTTGTATTATGATATTTTCTTTAAAATATGCATATTCGATAATCACCTAGGACCCATGAGCTCCCTGTTGGTCGGCTTCACTAGCGACACTGTGCTAGTGGAGGGAATGATAACTCTAACCGTGACTGTAGGGCAATATCCAAAGCAGGCCAAGGCATGGGTCGATTTTTTGGTGGTGAAAGCCTCCTTCGCTTACAATGTAATCCTCGATCGATCTGGTCTGAATGCACTACAAGATATGATGTCGACCTATTATCTAAAGATAAAATTTCCAACAAACAATGAAATAGGTGAAATTAGAGGCGATTAAGCATTAGCCCAACATTGCTACTCCATCGCCTTACAAAATGGCACTCGACTTGATCCCTGCCCAGTTGACGGGCTTGATATCCGTGATGACCTTACCGAAAAATGGGGCGAGCCCATAAAAGATCTTATGACCATCCCCCTGAATGACAGGAACGCCGAGCATACAGTGCAAATTGGCTCCAATCTAGAAGATCAAGTTCGAAAGCAGCTCATCACCTTTTTATGGAGGAATGCCGACGTCTTCGCCTAGGTTTTGATGGATATGCTTAGGATTGACACCAAGGTTTTGGAACATCGACTGGCCGTTGATCCCAAGCATCGACCAGTGAAAGAAAGAGTTTGGGGCCATGCACTAAAAAGGCAGAAGGTAATAGCAAAAGAAGTCGACAAGCTTCTCAACATTGAATTTATTCGAGAAGTCAGCTATCTAACTTGAATCTCTAACATGGTCCTGGTCAAGAAGGCCAATGACTAGTGGAGGATGTGCATCGACTTTAAGAAGCTAAATAAGGCCTGCCTAAAAGACAGCCATCCTTTGCCTAAAATCGACCAACTGGTAGATGCAACTTCAGGCTACGAGCTCCTCACCTTCATGGACACCTTCTCTGGCTGCAACCAAATTCGGATGGCACCGGAGGATGAGGAGAAGACTGGTTTTATTACTAACCATGGTCTTTACTATTACAAAGTCATGCCCTTCATGCTTAAGGATGCAGATGTGACTTATTAGCGCTTGGTCAATAAAATCTTCAAGGAACAGATCAGCCACAATATGGAGATTTACATCGACGATATGCTGGTCAAAAGCCGAATGTCTATCAATCATGTTGTCGACCTTAAAGAGGCTTTCGATGCGCTCAGAAAATATAAGATGAAGCTGAATCCAACCAAGTACACCTTTGGGGTACCCTCAGGAAAATTTTTGAGGTTCATGGTCTCGAGATGAGGAATTGAGACCAACCTGAAGAAGATTCGAGCTATCCAAGAGATGACCCCTCTGAAGTCCATCAAAGAAGTTCAATGCCTGATCAAAAAGGTGGCATCTTTGAATCATTTTGTCTCGAGGTCAATCGAATGTTGCATGCCCTTCTTCCAAATCCTCAGAAAATTGGAAGATTTTTACTGAACCCAAGAATGCCAAAAGGCATTCGATGAGCTCAAGAACTACCTTGGCTCGTCCCTCCTACTAGCCAAACCCAAATCTGGAGAGGAGCTATTTCTCTACCTTGCGGTTTCTCCTATTGTGCCAACAGAAGTCCTAGTTAAAGAAGAGACGAAAGTGCAGCGATTAGTTTACTACATAAATCGGATTCTAAGGGATGTCGAGATCAAGTATACAATGTTGGAAAAATTGACTTATGCTCTTCTGATTGCAGTAAGAAGACTTCGACCTAACTTTTAGGGACATGCTATAACACTCCTCACGGACTAGCCGATTAGAGCGATCCTTCTTCAAATGGATGCTTCTGAAAGAATTACAAAATGGGTCATTGAATTAACAAAGTTCGACATCAACTATCGACCTCGACCAGCAATCAAGATTCAAGCACTGGCTGACTTCATAGTTGAATGTACCATCCTAGATGATGTCGAGCTTCAAAATGAAACCAACATTCCATGGTTGTACTTGAGCTCCTCTTAAGAGAGAATGGACCTTTCTGAAAATTTTTGGGCCCTATATATTGATGGCTCCTCCAACGCTTTTGGAGTAGGTGCTGGACTGATCCTGATCAATCCGAAAGAAATCAACATGGAGTACGCACTATATTTTGAATTCCTGGTGACAAACAATGGGATAGAATATGAGGCCCTAATAGCCAGGCTTAGGATAGCCAAAGAATCAAGAGCCGATTGGCTTCAGATTTACAGTGACTCCCAACTGATCATGGGGGAGGTCAGCAGCAGTTATGAAGCCCGAGAAAAGAGCATGGTAAAATATCTTGAGAAGGTGAAGAGCTTGACCCCAGCCTTCGGCAGCTTCAGCATTCGATAGATCTCGAGAGCAAAAAATGCTTGGGCTGACCTTCTTTCCAAGCTAGCCACCCTAGCTCCTAACGAGCTTTTGAAAGAAGTTTATTATGAGACATTGAAATGCCCATGCATAGAGGAACCATAGCCCATCATGTAGGTTGGCTAGGAGCCCTACTGGATTGACCCGTTGACCACTTATCTTAAGGATGGGGTTCTTCCTCATGACCCAAAAGAGACTTAGAAGTTGAGAAACCAAGCCTTCCGATATGTTCTTTATGAAAATAAGTTGTATAAAAGGTCATATTCTCTACCATTATTGAGGTACCTCTGACCCTTTGAGGATGATTTTGCACTATGGAAAGTGCACGAGAGAATTTGCAGGAGCCATCTAGGTGCCAGATCTCTGTCTCATAAGCTACTCCAACGAGGGTATTACTAGCTAACTATGCATGGTGATTACGTTGATTACGTCAGGAGATGTGACCACTGCCAAAGGAACGTGAATGTCCAAAGGCAACCAGCCACCGAGCTTGCCTCATTGAGTGCTCCTTGGCTGTTTGCATAGTGGAGAATCGATATTCTTGGACCCTTCCTAATAGCATCTGGGCAACAAAAGTTTTTTCTAGTCGCCATCAACTATTTCACTAAATGGATCGAGGCTGAACCACTGGCAAAGATTACCAAAGCCAAAGTATAGGATTTCGTCTGAAAGCTGATTATCATTAAATTTGGACTACCCTGAACTATCATAACAGACAATGGCTGACAATTCACCCGAGTGAGGTTCGTCGAGTTTTGTGAAGGTTTGAATATCTCCCACCACTTTACATTTGTAGCTCACCTGCAGGCATATGGAGAAGCTGAGGTGACCAACCAAACCCTATTGCAAGGCAGCAAGACAAGACTCGAAAGACCAAGAGGTGCCTGGGTGAACAAACTTTATCATGTTCTGTGGACATACCGCACTACCCAAAGGCTATCGATTGGAGAAACATCATTCATCTTAGCTTTTGGAATAGAGGCAGTCATCCCGATCGAACTTAAGCTTCCATCAATGTGGGTAGTGGCCTTCAACGAGCAGCATAACCTACAAGACCTTAGAGCCAACCTCGACCTACTAAAAGAAAAAAGAGAGGAAGCCCAAGTTTGGATGGCAACTTATAGATGAAAGGTGGTCTGATACTATAATCCCAGAGTTAGAGGTAAAATGTTTAGAGTGGGAGACTTAGTGCTTCGGCGAGCTACCATCTCTCAACTTCAGAACCAGGGGAAGCTTGCCCCAAATTAGGAAGGACCCTACGAGGTCACGAAAGTTGTCCAACCCAGGACATACTACTTGAAGAAACTTAAAGGGGCAGACCTACTTCGACCATGAAATTCAAAAAATCTACGAATGTATTACCGATGACTTGATTGCTATAAAATCCTCCTACTTTAATACCCTAATCTTTGTTGTATATCGGTAATGAAAGAGGACTACTCCCCGAACTTAATCTCATGATAAATATGGCCATGTTAGGAACAGGAGGAGAACCTCATCCTAACATGAGCAAAGTCGAAGGCCTCATTCATTTTAGATGAGATGAGGGGAGAGAATCTGACAACGGTCGTAATGTGCTCCTATAGCCCGTTAGGAATAAAAGGAGAACCTCATTCTAACATAAGCAAAGTTAAAGGTCTCATTCATTTTAGATGAGATGAGGGGAGAGGCCCTAACAGTGGCCCTAATGTACCCCTATAGACCATTAGGAGCAGGAGGAGAACCTCATCCTAACATGAGCAAAGTCGAAGACCTCATTCATTTTAGATGAGATCAGGGAAGAGGCCTTGACAACAATCTCAATGTGCCCCTACAGACCATTAGGAACAGAAGGAGAACCTCATCCTAACATGAGCAAAGTCGAAGACCTCGTTCATTATAGATGAGATGAGAGGAGAGGCCCCGATAACGGCCCTAATGTATCCCTACAGCCCGTTAGAAATAGGAGAAGAACCTCATCCTAACTTAAGCAAAATCGAAGGCCTCGTTTGCTTTAGATGGGATGAGAGAAAAGGTTCTAATACCAGCCCTAATATGCCCCTACGACCTCATTAGGAAAAAGAAGAAAACCTCATCCTAACAAGATTAAAAAAAAGAGAGAGAGAAGGGTCGAAGGTGAGCATTGCATTCACATAAGGCAATGATGGACAAGGTATTATTTTATTATAAGTTTAAATTTATTACAAAAAGGATGAAGGTCGGCCAAATCGACTACATATTATAAGAAAGCCAATGCGGCAAGGACCAGCAAGATCGATTACAACAAAAAAAAGAAAGAGAAGGGTCAAAGGCGAGCATTGCATTCACATGAGGCAACGATGGATAAGGTATTATTTTATTATAAATTTAAATTTATTACAAGTAGGTTGGAGGTCAGCCAAACCAACTACCTATTACAAGGAAGCCAACATAGTGGGGATCGGCAAGATCGATTACAAAAAAAATATATCAAAGGAGGCAAATCCTTAAGACGGATTGAACTCCTTAGGCTTCGAGTCGTCGACGTCGACCATCACCAAGGCCTACTTCAACCTAATGATTTTCTCCTTAAGTTCTTTCTTTTTATACAAATTATCTATGTACACTTTATTGGTATGCCCAAATTGGTCCTCGAGCTCCCGTCGCTGCCTCCTTAGGACCTCGAACTCGACCTCCACGTCCTGGATGGCTTGATGCTCATAGATCAGTTGGAGCTTCAACCACTGAACTTCGGCTTTCTCTATCCCGACAGCCTCTGAAACCTTGCCAATGGTCTTCTTCAAGGAGGCAATCTCCTTCGACTCTCCACTAGAGACAACCTGTCGACCATCAGCTAGTTGTTGCTGGAGATGGCTCACCTCTCTATTAGCTACCCGAAGCTCATGCTCGAGCCTGGTCACCTTCTTCGACCAAGTTAACTTATACTTATTATGCCAAGCTTCGATATCGTGGAGCTGCTTCTGAAGTTTGGAGAACCTCTTGGACTAGTCTCAATTATACCGAACCCTGTCGGTAGACCATGATGAAGTTTCCTCCAGTAGTTGAATTTTTTTCTTCGCCACCATAAGGTCGATCTCAAGGGAGCTGATCTTTGTCGTTAACTCTCAAGACTTGTTGCTGGCACTTCTTCTCAGTTCAGCCATTCTTTTCTTGAAGCTGCCCTTTCGAATGCTGAAATTGGAAGAGTCCTTCCTCTACAGGTTCCTAAGGTGGGTAACTTCGACAGTCACCTCCGAAGCATTCTTCCTCGATTCTTGGAGATCATCCTTGATTTTTCTCAACTTCTTCTTCAAGCGATGAATCTCCTTCTTCAAGCTCCTAATCAGTGGTTTAATTGGAACCCCACGGGGCAAAGGATCGGCATCAATTGGAAGAGGGGAGTCATGACCTAGGTCCTTAAGAGCATTCTGAACCATGCAAATGACAACACAAAGTGTAAGGCTAGAAAAAGATTTACCTTTTATTTACTTGGATATTTTTAAATACATCAACAAAAAAAAAGAAAAAGAAAGCTACATGATCTTCGAGAATCTAGACCTCGAGCAGCTTGGCCATAGGAGAGGTCGGAGCATCTTCATTCGCGTTTGATCCATGGGCAGGCTCGGGCGCTGCAGTGATGGGTTCGGAAGCTTCCAGGATGGCTCCCATGATTGAAGAAGAAGGGACGTCAGTCGGGATAAATCCGACCCCAAGGGATGAAGGATCGGCTCTATCGTCGGGCTCTTCCATCAAGAGATCCAAATCTACCTCATGAAAATTTCAGCGATCTTCCCCAAGCAGATGTAGAACCCCTCGATGAAGGCCTCCTGAGCAAAAGCTATTTTAATATCCTCCATATCCCTAGAGGACTTGAAGCATTCGACCGCTCGCTCCACTATCGTGCCAATCCCTTCTTACACCTTCCTCTTTTTCTCCTCCTCCTGAACCAAGGTAGTTCTCAATTCCATTATCTTCACATGCTCTACCCTCAACTCTTTCCGAAGGTGCTTGACCTTGATGGATTGGATTTTCGAAGCCACCCTCATGATCTCAACTTCGACCGAGGCCTTCTCGACCTCCGCACGAGCTTCCTTGAGGGCCTTCGATGCTTTGACCCACCTTTGACCGATCACCTCAGAATGGTTGAAGAGATAATGCCTGAGCTATGATAAGAAACTAAGTTAAAATTAGGGAGCCCTGACTTCGAAAATGCAAAAGACCCCAGACCAAGACTATGAGAGAGAAGACTACCTCAAGGTAGGCAGCGAAAAACTCATTGAATCTCTTAACGTTGCCCCTCCGCAGCATCTTCACCATAATGTGGGGAAGAATACTCCCCTTCATGAGTGATTGGATGACCTCTCGATCATCTAGAGAAGCTTGATCTTGATCGGGACCCCTACTTTCGAAGCTCCCAACCCTCCTTCTGACCTTCTTGCCGATAACTCTCTTCTTCTTTTTTCCTATGAATTCCTCCAACTGGAGGGGAGCAGATGGAGCGGCCTCTTCAGATGGGGTTAGGCTCGGTACGGTAGTAGCAGGCTCGGGAGTGGGCATGGCCTAGATCAGCACGGCATGGCTGGACTCACCAATATGGACCTTCTTTGGAAGATCCCCAATGGGGCCGCCTTTCCTCTTGAGGGATTTATGTCCCTTGATCAGACGGTCACGCTCTTCAGGAGTCATCTCTGTAAAGGATAAAAATCAAAGTCAGAAAAGATTAAAGAAAAGCCAAGGTCTGAATGAAGAACACCCTACAATTGACAAAAAAAAAGAGACTACCTATCAGATTTAGGAGACTGAGGCTGAGGTTAAACAGGATCTGCTCGTCCAAAAGGTCAAAAATTGGCGGAACGTTAAAGCCATTCAATATATCGGTCGAACTCCGATCCTCGCTTTCCAACCCTAGAGCTCGGCGGACTGAGTTTCTTATCTTCCCTCATGGAGGAAGTCCTAACCTCAAGGATGGGTTTGAGATGAAGAAGAATTTCTCCTTCCAGCCCTGGATGGAAGAGGGGGTGCCCTTAAGCAATCCCTTCCTATCGAATTGGGGGGACACATACCACTAATCCTTAGCAGTCGGGTGGCGTTTGAAGGTAAGAAGGTCTAGAATAAGAAAATGGTAGGTCGGACGCCTACCATGGTACATAAGAAAATAAATCCTATGATGAACCTAAAGGAGTTTGGTGCCATAGCAGTAAGAAAGATGTTGAAAAATCTAAATAGGTTGGCCATGAAAGGAGGTAAGGATAACCTAAGCCTAGCCCGAAGAGCCTCTAAATATAGGCAGGTTCAACCGGGAGGTGGAGAGCAGGCCCTATCATTGGGTCTGGGAAGTTTGAGCTCGTATTTGGAGGAAATACCGAACTGAATCCTATCTAATGAAAGATCGTCAGGCCCAAGTTGGCAGGCAATAACTGTCAATGCAAAGGAAGGAGGGGCTAACTCAGAAAGCTTGGCCTCCCTAGAAGATAGGTTCGCTAAGGCTAGAGGAGCTGAACTTCTCGAGTAGGTCGAGCACGATTCCTTGGTGGACATCCAAATCAAAGCAAAATCATAAAAAATGCTCGAAAAGCTAAGAAAATAAGGCACAAGAAACTTCTACAAAGAGACCTAAGGAGCGAAAGGCAGAGAATGCAGGAATAATTTGGAAAAGGATAGCAAAGCTGATCTAAGTCGATTGGAAGAGGTAGGTAGATGACGAAGGCCATAGAAGATAGATGGGAGAACACCTGGGATCAAAGAAAGTGGAAAGGAAAGCCTGAGCTCTCGGATGATGGAGAGAAGAAAACTAGAAGAAGAGGTGGAAGAAGATTTCAAGAAAGGTAACGACTCGGGGGAAGGAAATGAGTTAAATAGCACTGAGGATTCTAGGTGGTTATGATTGTGAATCCCCTTCGATCGGCCTATGGCCAATGCATGCCCCCTCTATCATGGTAGAGACTGGAGGTGGATAGGCCCATAATGATGTCGTACCCTGGGCAGAGTTTGGTGCAAATCTCCAAAGGCGTCTCTTCAGATCGTCTTAAATTTATGAAGCTTCGATGCTGGCGCAGAAGCACCAAGAAACACCTTGCCCTAGCAAGCATAGGAAATAGAAAGAAACTTCGGCAGTCACACTCGGTACTCCCTTCATTTGAACTTCAAACTCGGGAGTAGGAGGACTAGTGTTGGGGATAAACCCACTCCTATCGAAATTCGGCTGGATGCTTGATCTCGGAAGGATCCCATCCGATAGCAGCCTCCATAGTTAAACCTCGGGACTCCTCCAGCAGTTGAACTCCTTCAGAACTTCTCCTTCAGCTAGACTCCTCTTCCAACCGAACTCCTCCAATAGTTAAACTCCTCTTGAACTTCTCTTTCAGCCAGACTCCTCCCACAGCCAGACTCCTCCAACAGTTGAACTCCTATCGGACTTTTCCATCAGTAGGACTCCTCGAACAGTCAAACTCCTCTTGAATTTCTCCTTCAGACGGATTCCTCCAATAGTCAAACTCTTTCTAGACTTCTTCTTTAGCTGGACTCCTCCAGCAGTCGAACTTCTTCCGAACATCTCCTTCAGCCAGATTCCTCCAACAATTAAACTCCTTCTAGGCTTCTCCTTTAGTCGAATTCCTCCAATGGTCAAACTCCTTCTAGACTTCTCCTTCAGTCGGACTCCTCCAATAGTTGAACTCCTTCCGTACTTTTCTTTCAGTCAGACTCCTCCAACGGTCGAACTCCTTTCAGACTTCTTCTTCAGCTGGACTCCTTCAGCAGTTGAATTTCTTCCAAACTTCTTCTTCAGCTAAACTCCTCCCCCAACCAGACTCCTCCAACAGTCAAACTCCTACCAAATTTTTTCTTCAGCTAGACTCCTCCAACAGTCGAACACCTATCAGACTTTTTCTTCAATCGAACTCCTCCAACGATCGAACTCCTTCAGCTGGACTTCTCCAGCAGTTAAACTCCTTCCAAACTTCTCCTTCAGTCAGACTCCTCTCCCAGCCAGACTCCTCTAAAAGTTGAACTCCTATCGGATTTTTTCTTCAATCGAACTCCTCCAATAGTCGAACTCCTTCTAGATTTTTTCTTCAGGCGGACTCCTCCAAACAACTAAACTCCCTCTAAACTCCATCCAACAGCCCTAGAGGACCTTGGCACTCATCCTCAATATAGCCAAAAGAACCATCAATCTCTCCTATCTAAGCTTCAACCGTTGGATCTCGACGAGCTCGCACATCGCAACAATAGACACTATCTCCCATAACAAACTCCACGTGGCTTTGAATGGCCCACTACTAGATGGTTATGGCTGTCACTATTAGTTTGTTATAAGTTTCATCCATATAAGAGACCCTCTAGATATGCTTTCTTCTAAGAGCTCTCCTTCTCTTCCTCAAATCTCTACTAGAATCTCTCTACGTATTTTATTTCTATTGGTCGAAAGAGCTGACTTGATCATTGGAGGGTCTTGCCAGAGCCACCACCTCAAACTTTGGATGAGACTTATTTTGCAGATCCCAACGGCGACCTCGTGCTCTCCAAATCTAGCTTCGACTCCGATGATGGCCAGATTTCGTGCCAACACAGCACATCAAGCACTTGAGTTTTATAAATAGATGTTTTATCTTTAAGTACTTAGGTCATGCAAAATTTTAGAAAAATTCAATATTTAAGTATCTTATGGGGGAATGCTAAAATTCAGTTTTACATGTATGTTCAGTAATTCAAAAACATTCACATCTAATTAAGCATCTTTTAATCTAAGTTTATTAATTGCAAAATTGATATGGAAAAGCTATTATATCATATTAAATTTTAAGATAATTTTAATTCATATCATAACATGATACTTCAAGGAGAGCATATTGACATTTTAAAATCAAAGTATTCAAATTATCGAAATCAATCAATCATACTAATCTTACTAACATATCAAAAGAATTTCAAGCAAGTAAACATAATATGAAATCATAATAATAGATCATTAAAATTAATAGAATTAATCAAACAAATATTGATGGTATGATATGAGAAAAGTTTAGATTTTATCAATATCATCACCCATCCAAGTCCATTCCCAAGACATCCAACTACAAGTATTTTCTCATTTTATTCCATTGGATTCTTGGTGTACCTGTAAGATCATTTACTAGTTTTTGGTACCCAAGTCATCTTGGGTCCATGAAGATTAGAGCTCATGGTTTCTTTTGGAACCTAAATTTTCTTCACATTTGAATTTTCAAATTTACTAGAAAAACATATATAGAATTTATGTCCTACTTTTCCATATTTAAAATAAGTAATATTTAAAAACTTGTTGCTTGATGAGTTCACAAAGATGTTTTCCAAAATTTTTTGTTTCTTAAGAGGATTATAGCCTAGGCCAGCTTTATCATAAATGGTCTTTTGATTTTTAAGTATCATTTAAAGTTTATTTGAACTAAGAGTAAATTTTTATACCATAGATTTTAACTTAGCAATTTCATTTCTTAGGTTTAGATTTTCTTGAGTTAAAACCAATTTTTTATTTGAAATTATCTCTTTTTTTTTCCAGTAAAGATTGATTCTTTGATTTTAATTCTTTGTTCTTTACCCCTAACTTCTTTAAATCAGCAACTAAATCATAAAATGCTTCTTGGAGTTCTTCAAAAGTAAAATCATTAAAAATTTTAGCATTTACCTCATTTTCATGTGCCATAAGGCATAAGTTAGCTTGTTCATGTAACTCTTCTTCCTTGGAGCTCGAATCATCACTATCACTCCATATAGCCATCATAGCCTTTTTCATGTACTTCTTGGGGCCCTTCTTGAGTTATGGATATTCAGACCTAAAGTGCCTTGGCTTCTTACACTTGTAATAAATAAGGGACTGCTCCTTATCCTTCTCTTTGCTATACTTTCCTTTTGTAGGTGGCCTCTTCCTCATTTCTTTTTTTTTTTTCAAAAATCTTTTAAACTTTCTAGTGATGAGGGCCAATTCTTTATCTTACTCTTCATTTTTTGTTTCATCGAATTCCTCATCTAGTTGAGTAGTGGATTTGAGGGTGATTGTCTTCTTCTTCTTGATATCTTCTTCTTGATGTTGCTTCATGCTTAGCTCGTGTATCATAAGAGATCCTAGAAGCTCCTCCAAAGGTAATATGTTCAAATCTTTGGCTTCCTGAATCGCGGTGATCTTGGCTTCCCATATTCTTGACAAAGATCTAAGTATCTTCCTTACTAGATCACTATTAGAATAAGACTTATCAAGACTTTTTAAACCACTTATAATATCCGTAAAGCGAGTAAACATTTCAATAATTGACTCATCATGCTCCATTTTAAAGAGTTCATATTTATGTACAAGCATGTTAATCTTTGACTTGGTTGGTACCTTCATGTGTTACTTCTAACCTATCTTATATTTTCTTAGCAGACAAGCATGTTGAAATATGATTAAATTCATTAATATCTAATGCATAATATAAAATATTCATGGCTTTAGCATTAAGCTGAGTGATTTTCTTATTAATCTCATCCCATTCTCTTTCAGGATTGATTGATTCTACACCATCAATTATCATAATGGGTGTGTATGGTCCATTAACTATGATACTCCATATATCATAGTCAAGTACTTGAATGAAATTTTCATCCAAGCTTTTCAATAGGTGTAGTTTGATCCATTGAAAACTGAAGGTCGTTTTGTGGACTATCTCTCAGCTTGAGAGATACCGACATGGATTGCCAAAGATCTTTAGCTCTTTGAGGGTTAAATCAAAATAAGGCTAGAGCACCGAACTCTGATACCACTTGTTGCCCAACTATGCAATCCAAGAGGGGGGTGAATTAGATTTTGAAATTTTAAAGCTAATTTAGAACCATAAGGATTAAGTAATAATAAGCAAGTTATATGTAGTGAGTGATTTAAGCAAAGTGTAGAAATGAGATGCAAGTATGCAAGAAAATAAAGAAAGTAAGATAGAAAGCAAGTAAGCACACCACAAACAAGCAAAATTTATAGTGGTTCGGTGCTAACCTTGTACCTACATCTACTCTCCAAGCTCCTACTTGGGAATTCAAATCCACTAAATGTATTCAACAAGAATACAACATCAGTACCTTTAATCCTAGCTATTTTAAGCTAGAAAATTTATTTTTAGGTACAAGCCAATCCAATACAATCATATTCAAGGTTAGGATCAACCTTTCTAAGTTTTGGAATTCTTCTAAAACTTAAAACAATATCAAAATAGAGTATAAGAGTTAATGATAATGAAATACAAGTTTAGCTCCCTTAATAAGCAAATAAAATTTTAAGAACACTTTACACAACAAAGGAAGAAGCTTTTCTAATTTTTCTTAAGATTGTTGGAGACTTGAATGAGCTCTTGAGGGGTTGGTGAACTTGAAATGAAAGCTTTTTTGCTTGAAGAGGGCTTTCTGCTTAGGGCTGAAATGAATGCTTGAATCTCTTAATTTCTTCCCTCCTTTTTGAGCCTATATATCTTCAATAAGTGTTAGAGAAAAATCTGGATAGGATTAAAATTATTGGAGAGCTTTAAATGTATATTAAATGTAGCCAAAATAGATAAAAAATAGCCATTGCAAAGATTTTCCATCGCAGGAGTCGACCCTAGGGTCATCCCATGCACAGGGGTCGACCACTATGGTAGGAGTCAAGAAATGCTTAGATTTCTATTTTCTGGCTTGCAAAAATAGTAGAGGTCAACCCTAGAATCGACCCCTGACATAGGAATAGCATGCCAATCAACCTATTTTAGCAAGAAAAGATCTAGGGGTCGATCCTTTTTTTTCAAAATTGATTTTCTCTCAAAATATGCATCCAAAATTTATGAAACTATCTCCAATAGATCAGAAATCTTCTAAGCTTATTCTTGAGGCTTTCAAAATAGATTTTTTTTTAATTTTATAAAATTTATAATTTTGTCCATCATCATCTTTCTTCCTGATTTTTTTCTAAATTATGCATCCAAAATTTATAAAACTACCTCAAATAGATCAAAAATCTTCTAGACTTGTTGTTGTGGCTTTCAAAACATATTTTTTTCAACTTTATAAAATTTATGATTTTACTCTTGAAATATAATAAATCTTTTTTCAAGTCAAAATCATTAGTAATCCTCCTAAATATTTTATAATCATCAAAATTAATTCTTGGAGCAACACCTATGTCCCATCAGAGACATTCTCGATAGTAGAATACTCTAAAGTTGGTTACATTCAATGATAATATACCCATACATCTCACCTATATGCCATACTAGTGTCTCCACACTCTTTGGTTAAGAGGACAACCAACCTATATAGCATACAATGACCTATGTTCAATAGATGTTGTCATCCTAATTAACAATCTATCATTTGATTATGAATAGATTTAAGGACTAATTGATAAATTCTTTTTTTATCGAAGCTAAATAATCCTAAGGACTTCATCACAATAATAAAGTTTATTAGAAAATGAATACTTTATGATGAAAATACTATAAATATATTTTATTTATTAATAAATTAATTATAATTATAATATATCACAACCATCAATAGACTGATGATTGGCTTTAAAATATATTTCTTAACATCTTTTGATCATCGACCATTTGAGAATGGGAAGAAGAATAAGAAAAAGAAGAATAAGAAGGTGTAGTAGCATGTTGGGATGTCAACATAGGGTTGGACCAGGAAACCCAAATTCGATTAGAGCCAGGTGGAGTGCTTCTACTGTAAGAAGCTGGGGCATTGGAAGAGGAACTATTCTCAGTACATTATCTTCCTTAATCTAAACAAGCTGAGAAAGAAGCAAATGGTTGCTGGGCAAAATAATTATATGATAACTTCTTGCAATTTCTCAGTATATGATACTACTATTTGGGTATCAGATACTGAAAGTCCTTATCATATTCGTAATTCATTGCAGGGTTTACAGGTCAGTAGGAGATTTGAAGAAGGCGATCCTTAGAGATGAAAGCTAAGTTTCAGTTCTAGCTTTAGGAATTATAAACCTTGTATTCAATTCTCATACTGTTGTTCTTAGTGAATGTCACTATTGTCCAAGTTTTTTGTTGAACATTATCTCTATAGGCCTTTTGGCCAAAAATAGCTATGAATTTTTAATAAAAAAAATTTATAATATCATTTTAAATGGTGTTATGATTTTTGTTGGATAATTGAATAATAAATTTTATCTTATGTCACAACCTATTAATACGGTTCAATCCTCTGGTAAATGTCTTAGAGTAGATGATGTATTTGAAATCTATCTTTGGCACTATAGGCTAGGTCATATTAACAAAAATAGAATAAACAGATTGACTCAAGAGGAAATCCTCAAAGTTGGTAATTATGAATCACTTTCAATCTATGAGTCCTGTCTTCTTGGGAAGAAGATCAAGTTACCTTTTACTAAAAAAGATGAGCAAGCCAATGAACTCTTGAGTCTAATACATATTGATGTATCTGGATCCATAAGCTCAAGTGCTAGAGGTAGATATTTCTATTTCATCACTTTCACTGACGACCTATCGAGGTATGGGTAATCTATTTATTGAAACATAAGTAAGAATCTTTTGAAATATTCAAATTATTTCGAAATGAGGTTGAAAAGCAAACTAGAAAGAGTATTAAAACTCTTCAGTCTGACCATGGGGGTGAGTATCTTTCTCATAAGTTTCCAACATATCAAGAGAAGAATGGAATTCTCTCCTAATGGACTCCTCCTGGAACACAGTAACACAATGGTGTGTCCGAAAGAAGAAATTGGATCTTATTGATATGATTGGATCCATGATGGATTTTGTCAGTCTGCCGATCTTCTTCTAGGAATATGCACTCGAGTCAGCTTGTTATATTCTAAATAGAGTTCCAAGTAAGTCTATAGCTAAAATGTCACAAGAGATATCGACAAGACATAAGCCAGTACTCTTACATCTTAGGATTTGGAGATGTCCGGCTTATGTCAAATGTTTAATAGTGGACAAGCTTGGACCTAGGTCTGACAAGTATAATTTTATATGGTATCTAAAAGAGCCAAAAAAGATCAAAGGATATTATTTCTACCTCGCTGATGAATAAAAGATGTTTGTCAGCTTTAAGGCAATCTTTATAGAAAAGAAGTTTCTTGGTGAAAAAAATAATGCCTCTAAGGTTGAACATGAGAAAGTTCGATAAGTAGAAAAACTGACATATATAGTTGAACCTAAATCGAATTTGATTAGACAAAATTTGAAGCTCAATATAACTACATCCTTCAGGTGATTTGGTAGAGTACCACATCAACCAAATAGACACTATGATTTCTTGGTCCGAGATGGAGGTTCTATCAAACTCGATAAGAATAATGAGGATTCGATCACCTACATGGATGCTATTAGATGTGTGCCCTAGAAGCTAGATTGATCGATAATTATATATACTTTCTAAGAATATTTTTATAATTTTGATTTATTATTAATAAAATGAGTTATTTTTTTAATCATATTTTTGTACTAAGTGTTTGTAAAACATCCATTGGGTTAATGAGTATGATAACATATATTCTCAAGAGTTGAAAATTTGAGGCATGTGTTGTAATAATTAACTCATAAACTACTTCCGATCGTAGGTGAAGGAAAATTCTAATTTTTCGAACCAAGTTCGTTCAGATCTGATCGGATCAACAGATATATTTCAAAAAAAATTTTCTTTGATCCTAATTAGATTTGGGATGTTTCAAATATGATTCTTATTATTCTAATAATAAAAATAAAATCTAAATAAATTAAATCAAATTTAATCTACCTTGATGTTGGGTAATCCTATTACCCATTGATGATCCTATATGTAGTGGAAGGTTCTGAATCTAGCCATGCAAGTGCCTGGCCTCTACCGATATCCACTCGGACTGGATCTGAAGTTTCTCTTCTTCTCTATCACATCTTCAAAAATTAGATCTGGATCTGATCTGGAGGATCTTCAAAACACCTTTCGAAGATCAGCAGTCGTCCTTTGCAGCAACGCAGCCTTCTAGCTTTCAGTCGCCTTTCTCTCATCTAGATTGCATCAACCAAGAATCCAAACCTCTTTGGACGTGGAGAGGAGAGGGAGAAGGTGCTTTGGCGTGGAGGAGGAGAGGAGAAGCAGCCTTGGGGCATAGAGAATTGTGATGCTCTTTGAGTTGGGTGCAGTGTCTTATTTATAGACTAAGCGTGATCCAACTCCTCTTCTTCCCAACCAATTACAATCCTTTGAAAAATCAGATCTAAATCTGATTGGTGGAAATAGAGTCCCTTATATTCCTCCTTAGATGGCACCTAAGACCAATCAAAGTTGGTTCTTAGGAGAACTCTAATCAAAATCCAAAAAGGAGATGGAGTCTCTATCCAACAGGGACTCCTGGGCGCCTCCAACTTGGGCACACGCCAAGGATGGCGTGCGCCCTCCTCCTTGCCAGGTTCTGGTAGGGGGACAGGCTCCCACCAACTCTCCAATAGGTGCGTGACATGTGGACAAAAGTCAAAGTGTCAATGGTCAACATTTGACCAGTCAAAAGTCAACTTTTGACCAAAGTCAAAGGATGAGAAATGGTAGGCGACCAAAAATGATAGATATTGTCTTACAAAATAAGACAACCCTTTTCTGATCTGGACAGACTTCAGTCAGATCAGGTGAAGGCCTCTGAATGAGCATAAACTCCTTTGGCTCAGTTAGGACAAGTATTTATGATAGTAAAAGTAGAACGTTAGGTTCAATCGAGTGCTAGCACGATTTCCTTGAACCTAATTAAATCTTATTCAGATCAATTGAACTAGATCAGTTCAATTGATGATCACCAGATTCAAATCCTTGTTTGTGTGACCTAGTTAGATTTAGTTCTGTATGGTAATAGGATATGTCATGATCTCTATCATCGACATCATCGAAACTCCTTTCAATGGATCAGAACTCTTCTGATTCGAACAGCTAGAATGATCGATCACCTAAATCATTCTAATTGCTCCCAAAATCTACCAGTGACACCTAGCAGTATATGGTGGCAACCCATTAGAGCTGAATGCGAACCTCTTGGTGCAGCTAACTGTGTGATTAATTTCTTCTATCTTGAGCCTCGATCATATTAGGGTTAAGGTGAACTCGTCAAACCCTAGTTTCTATCATATGATGTAATCATTTGATTCAAGTCCGATGTGAAAACCTAAATAGAAACTCTTTCTATTATTTCACTTTACCATGGCCATGGACTTCTGGACTTGATTCTCATGATCATCATAGGGCTGCTCCTCTACCATCAAGGTAGATAGATTCCATCTTGATGCAATCCAGTCCCTATAATGAACATGTCATAGCCAACATACACCTCAGGATTCCATATGGCTAGGAGACTGAGTAATGGTGTGGTCAAACTATAACACCCTCAAGGTGAACTGCCGATGCACCTTAGGTCAAAGAACCAGATACACCACTACAGCATCGAGTCAGTCATTGACGAGAAAGTAGACTTCCTAATGACTACTCGAGGTGGTCATGCTCCATGCCCTTATTCTCTAACGAGTATCTATACTCTCGCTTCGGTGTCTCCACACCGTAGACTTAAGCCTCATCTACTAAAGAGAAGCGATTGTACACCAACCTTCTGGATCAATCACCATCCTCATGATGATCCTATGGTCAGGAGCATTTTATGAGTTAATAATGATTATTCATGTCTTAAATTTTCAACTCTTAAAAATATGAATTATCATTACCATTAACTCAAAGGATGTATCACAGACACTAAATACACATATGTGATAGAAAATAATCCATTTTATTGATTATAGTCATAATTATAATTTTGCCCTTAGAAGTGTATTACAAGTGTCAGCCAATTCTGGCTTCTCGGGCACATATATCTAACAATCTCTCACTTATCCTAAAGCCAATTGGCTACAAGTCTAAGTCCCATCTTCTCATGGTGGGCTTTGAATTTTGTTGTCCCAATGGTTTTGTAAGTGGATTTGCCACATTATCTATGGAGTCGACTCTCTTGACCTCGACGTAACCCTTCTCGAGGTAATCACAAATGAGGTGGTATCGCCGCTCAATGTGCTTAGACTTCTGGTACGACCTCGACTCCTTAGCAAGGGTTATGGCGCCATTGTTGTCGCAATATAGAGGAATGGCATCTAATGGCATTACTCTGATTTCTGTCGCAAACTTCTTGTACCAGAATGCTTCCTTCGCAGCCTCTGATGCAGCGATATATTCTGCTTCCATGATGGAATCTACTATCACGGTCTGCTTGAAACTCTTCCAGCTGACAGCACCATAATTACACACAAACAAACTCCCAGATGTCGACTTTCGATCATCTATATCGAACATGAAATTCGAGTCTATGTATCCCTGGATATGGAGTTCTTCGTTACCAAAGACCAACATCATATCCTTAGTTCTTCTCAAGTACTTAAGGATACATTTCACAGAAGTCTAGTGTTTTTCACCTGAATTTGACTGATATCTGCTTGTGACACTCACAGCATGGGCTATTTCAGGTTGTGTACATAGCATGGCATACATGAGGCTCCCTATTGCAGAAGCATAAGGAATCTTGCTCATGCGTTCTATTTCCTCAGGTGTGCTAGGGCACATCTTCTTGAAAAGATGAATACCATGTCTAAAGGATATTAATCCTCTCTTAGAGTTTTTCATACTAAACCTCTTTAGTACTTTCTCTATGTACATCTTCTGTGAAAGTCCTAGCATCCTATTCGGTCTATCCCTATAGACCTTAATTCCTGACCATAGGATCATCATGAGGATGGTAATTGATTCGAAAGGTTAGTGTACATCGCTTCTTTGTAGTAGATGAGTCTTGAGTCTACGGTGTAGAGACACTGGAGCGAGAGTACAGATACTCATTAGAGAATGAGGGCACTGAGCGTGACCACCTTGAGTAGTCATAAGGAAGTCTACCTTCTTATCAATGACTGACTCGAAGCTGTAGTGGTGTGTCTGGTTCTTTGACCTGAGGTGTATCGGTTGTTCACCTTGAGGGTATTATAGTTTGACTATACCATTACTCGGTCTCCTAGCCATTCAAAATCCTGAGGTGTATGTTGGCTACAGCATGTTCATTGTAGGAATTGGATTGCACCAAGATGGAATCTATCTACCTCGGTAGAAGAGGAGCTGCCCTATGATGATCATGAGAATCAAGTCCATAAGCCCATAGCCATGGCAGAGTATGAAATAATAGAAAGAGTTTCTATTAAGGTTTTCACATCAAACTTGAATCGAATGATTAAATCATATGATAGAAATTAGGGTTTGACGAGTTCACCTTAACCCTAATCTGATTGGGGCTCAAGATAGAAGAACTTAATCACACAAGTAGCTGCACTGAGAGGTTCATCTTTAGTTTTGATAGGTTGCCACCATATACTTTTAGGTGTCACTGATGAATTTTGGGAGCAATTAGAATGATTTAGATGATCGATCATTCTAAGTTGTCTGAATCAGAAGAGTTCTGATCCATCGAAAGGAATTTCGATGATGTCGATGATAGGAGATCACTACACATCCCATTACCATACAAAATTGAACCTAACTAGATCACACAAATGAGGGTTTGGATCTGGATATTATCAATTAGACTAACCCAGTTCAGTTGATTTGAATAAGATTCAATTAGATTCAAGGAAATCGTGCTAGCACACGATTGAACCTAATATTCTCATTTTTTTATCTCATCTCCAAAAGTTATCTCGACTGAGCAAAATGAGTCTGTGCTCACTCAGGTACCTTTACCTAGTTTGACTGGAGCTTGTCTAGGTTAGAAAATGGTTGTCTTAATTTAAGAGATAAATTTAAGACAAACCTATCATTTTCTATCACCTGCTAATTCTTGTCCTTTGACTTTGGTCAAATGTTGACCTTTGACCCTTGGATATTTGCCCATGTGTCATGCACTTATTGGAGAACAGATAGGGGCTTGTCCCCTCCCTAAAAATTGAAAAAAAAGGGGGCACACACCTAGGATGATGTGCACCCACGGATAGGGATGCCTGGAGTCCCATACGGATGGGACTCCAGGTTGCTTCTTGGATTCAAACTAGATGACCCTCACCTATAGACTTTGACCAATCTTAGGTGTCACCTTAGGATGAATCTGTGGGTCTCTCATCTGATTGGATCAGGTGATGTTATTTCATTAATCAGATTTAGATCTGATTGCATGAAGCAACGTGATTGGCCGAAGTGATGTGGCACTGCATGGTGCAGCAGGGTCTATATAAAGATCTATCTACGTCCACTTTTTCAAGAGTTCCTCTTAGCCCATGCCCCAAGGCTGTCCCTCTTCCTTCTCCATGCCACCTTCAGGCCATCTCTCTCCTCTCCATGCCCAAGGATAGTTGGGCTTCAGATTAATGCGAGTCAGGCAAGAAAAGGCAGACGAAAAAAGGAAGAAGACAGCACTACTGCAGAGACGACAGATGATCTTCAGAAGGAGTTTTGAAGATTCTCTAAATCAGATCTAGATCTAATTTTTCAAGAAAAGAAAGAGAAGAAGAAGATCTCTAGATCCAACCCAAGTGGATATTGATAGAGGCCAGGCACTTGCATGGCTAGATCCAGAACCTCAGTACTTCAGCAAGATCATCAATGGGTAATCAGATTACCTAGAATCAAGATAAAATTAATTAGATTTAATTTAATTTAATTTTCTTATTTATCATACTATAAAATTAGATCTAAAAAGTGTCAGATCTAATTAGGATCTAAGAGGTGATTTTTGAAATATGCCTCTCAATCCAATTAGATCTGAACGAACCTGATCCAGAAAATTCAGGATTTTCCTTCAGAGGGTCTCTTTTTATAGACGGAGCTTGTTGTAACTGTCCGATAGTGGGCCACTCTACACCATGTAAAATTTATTACGGAGAGAGGTGTCACTCGTAATAGACTTATAATGACAGTCGTAACCATCCGATAGTGGAGTTGCCTATAGTAGACTGATAAATGACAGTCATAATCATCCAGAGGAAGTTGGTGTTCAAAATCCGACTAAAGAAGATGTCCAAAAGGAGTTCGACTCCTAGAGGAATCCGACTGTTGGAGGAGTTTAAAAGAAGTTTGGCTCCTAGAGAAATCTAACTACTGGAGTAGTTCGGAAGGAGTTTGGCTCCTGAAGAAATCCACCTGAAAGAATTCGAAAGAAGTTCGACTCTTGAAGGAATCCAACTGCTGGAGGAGTTCGAAAGGAGTTCAGCTCCTGAAGAACTCTGACTAGAGGAATCCGATTGCTGGAGGAATCTAGAAGGAGTTCGCCTACTAGAGGAATCCGACTGCTGGAGAAGCCTGCAAGTAGTTTGGCTGAAGTCTGTAAGAAGTTCGGCCGTTGAAGAAGTTCAACTGGAGTTCGGCCGCTAGAGGAGTTCGACTACTAAAAAGTTCGACCATTGAAGAAAAAATTTCTGATCGAAGCTCTTCCATGATTATCAGTTGCATTAGGCTAAGCATCAGACTAGACTTCAATGGGAGCAAGATTTATCTCCAATATTATCAATTTTTGAGAATTAAAGTATTGAATAGCTTATGATTCTATTGAGATGGATCATGATCGGAAGACATGGTTCATGCTCAAAAAAAATAAGTTATATTCATAACTAAATTTTTAAAAATATTAAATTCTTGTATTAGAAAGAATTACCATAATCATGTTAGAGATGGATTCAAAATTTTATAATATTTTAATTAATTTAAAATCTTAATTAATTAAGTAGTCATTTTTTTTAATTTGCTAAATTTAAAATTAGTTCTCTTTAATTTACTACTTTAAATATTTTCTTTAAAGACTAATTTAAATTTTAATTATTTTTAATTAAATTGAATGTAGGTCAGTCTTCAATTCTTCAGAAAATTGACACCCGACTCACTATTATCCTAAATATTAAAATTAGGCCTAATTTTTATTAGATGCTGTAACGACAAGTAGTTAAATTTTTGGCATCATTACCGAGAATTATAGCATGGTTGCTTCAAAAAAATAAAAAAATCAAAACAAAAAAAATCAAAAAAAATTAATTTCTTATTTATCACTTTATATGCTTTATTATCTTATTTATTTTATTGCTTTATTTAATTACATGCTTTATTTTATTGCCTTATTTATTTTTATATTTATTTTATTACTTTATTGCCTTTTATGCTTTACTTATGTATTATTTACTGCTTTATATTTTTAATTTATTATTTACTACTTTTTTTACCTTTACTTTTCATACTTTGATCTACTAATTAATAATTTATTTTTATTATCCATCAATTTAATTTAATTGCTTAATTACTTGCTATTTATGCTTTCTTTAAATTTTTGCTTTTTATTGCTTTTCATAAATTATTTATTTATTGCTATTTAGCTAGACTACTTTAATTGCATAAGTAAATAATTATTTTATTTTGTATAATCAATTTACTTCTTGTTATAATTTGGAATAAATTATTGTCTTAAAAGTTGGTTTAATTTTTTTTTATGATACCTAGTTACCTCTTAAGACTAGTATAATTTACTTTTCAATTAGCTTGATTCTCTAAACTAGTTTAGATAAAATCTAATATAGTTAATTTAATTAACTATATTAAAACTTATCTTTTTATTTTTCTAGCTTTACATAATCTAATATAATAAGAAAACAAACACACCTCATAATACTTAATTAATATAGAGAAACTAATTAAACCTTAAAAGAAATCAACATGTTTGGACACTTTGTTTTGTTTGCATTGCATGTCCATAATATACTCTAAAGGCACAACCCATTAAATAACATAAGATGAGAATTTGATCATCCTTTCTTAGCCCATAAATGACTACCCTTCATATTGTATTGATCTAAATCTTAACTTAAAATTTATTAGATGTTGGCCCCTAAAGATAATCGAGCTCATTAGGATAAGGAATCCTAAGAGTTGGATCAGATTAGGATTAGTCAATTTGACTGGTGTCTAAGACAAATGGTACAGGAACTACATCCCAAAGAAAGATGGTTATTTAATTGATTTTGTTAGCTTACTTGGCTAAGACAATTGCTATCTAAAAAAAAGCAACGGGAGGACTCCCACCGACCTTACACTTACCTATCCAGTTAAGTGAATGATTCTTTACCTAGAGTGCTCAATGGTAACCTTGGCAATTAGGAGCTATCTAGATCTAGGTTAATCCTAGGATAGAGAAACCATGCTTGCCTAACTTATTTGCCTTTACAACTCAAACCTTAATTAAAATACTCTCATTTATCATCCTTAGATCTAGGATCCTCTAGGCTCTTATCTTTAGAATTCTTTCTCCTCATCTGTCTTCTTATTCTTTTTACTAAAATAAAATAAAATAAATAATAATAAAAGATGAATTTTTATGCTGAGCTATTTTGTAGATTAGATCGTCTAGAAACTAATAGAAATCCTTCGTATCCATCTTTTTCTCCTGCACAATAATTTTGTATAATTTGTTCAAGCCCCATCCATTATGTAAGTGAATGTCCACACTGATTTTCTAAGTATATGTATGAGCAAGTTTATCAAGATCAAATCCAAATAACCTACAGACCAAGAAATAAGTCATGCTTTAACACTTACAATCTAGGTTGGGGGCCTCAACCAAATTTTTCATGGTAATCACAACCAGTAATTACCCCGATGCCACAAGGACCTACATTCATGGATGCACATTATGATATGTCCAACCACATTATTAATCTTTTTTAAATAGCAATAAGTCAACTTTTGAAGAGAAGATTTAGCAACCATTAAAGAAGCTAGAATTTAACAATCAGACCTCGCAACAAACCTTTTACTCGTATACGCAAATCTTAAATTCAAACTCCCAAGCCATTGCCCGATTAGAAATATAGTTGGATCAATTAGTCATGGCTATTAATGAAAGTGAGTTGCCCAGTCAGTCCGAGAGTGACCCTGATGGACCATACATGGTTAAAAATTCTAATATCCTAGAAGTTTTTTCTAAATAATTAATTAAAACTCTTAAGAAAAAAGAGGTTATAGAATAACCTAGCAAAATTGAAAAGACCCTCTTAGACCATATAACTAAGGCAAAAATGTATAGAAAAAAATTAGAATTGTTGGACGAACCAATTCCATCACCTTACTTATATATGGACGATCCCTAAGTGCTCTAGAATCACCCAATCCTTTTAACAGGAAGGGCGGATCAATTGATGAGATGATGAAATCAACAGAGACTTTGCAAGAATTACAAGAAAATAATATTTTAGAGGAAGCTTCACCCATAATTGTTTTCCAAGATTCGTTGATGTACTCAAAATAATTAAACATAAAACTCCTTCATAGGGTCCGACTGAAGACATTAAATTAGCGCTTGTTGGGAGGCAACCCTAGTTTTTGCATTTAACATTTTCTTTTCATTTTGAGTTTACCTTTCTTTTAGAATTAAGTTGGGGGGAGAACTACAAACCCATGCTGAACGAAGAATAATTAAAATCCAGACCAAGATCAAGAATATATTAAGTCAGGTGAACTCTTTTCTTATTATTTTTTGTTATTTATCACACTCTATTATTCTTTCCTCCATTAAGGATAATGAAAATTAAGTTGGAGGAGAAGGATAAATAAAAATTTTTAAAATCCTCAAGTATGGTGATAATTAGTCTTATGTACCTAATTTTATGTCAATTTAAACTTTTTTAGACATTTTAATCGATGATTGATTAATGGTCTAGAGAATTTTTAAAATACTATGGACCAAATTATTAAGAAAAGCCAATAAATGGTTAGGTTTATTATAGAATAAATTTTTGAGTGATTCTAAAATCTTCTTCTAGCCTATATTCAATAAAGAATCTACTTTGTGTGGGTATGAATAAAAGAAAAATTGATGAAAAAATAAAAAAAGGAGAAAAAAGAGAAGGAATAAAAAAAAAGTAAGTTTTAAATATTAGTCTCCTCTCGAGTAATCGAATTCCGTTGCCTAAGTAAGCAATGTTATTCGTGTCAAAAAGTAGACGATGTGAAGAAACTTGTTACACAGTTCGTTTTAACCTATAGCCTATTTGACTCGAGCCAATAAGTCTGAGGGGTGTTCTACATCTAATGCCTTAAAGTCAATTGATTTTGAAGACATTAGTCCAAAGCTCGCTATAAGGGTCAGATAGAAAGTTTAAGTGGTTAAAATATTGCACTAGCTATAAAAAAAAGAAAAAAATTCTAATCCATACTAAAGATAGAGGATTTAAAGCATAAAGATGGAGAATTGGTCAAAGAAAAAAACTAAAATTTTATGTTCTTCACTTAACTACTATTTGGTATAGAATTAATAATCCGATGATGTATTTCTTAAATCTCTAATCAAGTATCAACTGACTTTAAGATGATCTGAAGAAATTTTCACATCTTATCAAGTCGGTACATACTTCTATTTTTTTTTTTTACTTGAGAAGTAAAACTCAAGTTGGGAGGTATGATAATTATCATAAATTAATAAATAAAAGTATTAAATAATATATTAATTAATATTTATTTTAAAAAATAATATTTTTTAGTATTTTGTAATAAAAAAGTCCATCAATGCAAAGAGCTCAATTTATGTGTTCTAACAAAATAAATTTTACTCAAATCGAAGCTAAAATAAAAAGGTTATGACGCCCAGAACTTTGAAATAAAAGAAAAGGAGAAAAAATAGGCCAATGCATGATGGACCGATCGGCCAGTCCAAGGAATAGGCGTGGACCGCCCAGCTCAGCAAGCATAGTGAATTGGTGCACAACATGTGGCAAACCTAGATCGCTAAGAGATCTATAGCAAATCCATCATGGCATACGGAGGCATTTTGGTTATTTTATCTGGCATGCCAATTTCTGATTGGCTGCGGTTCTCGATGAGCTCAATCCACAGTAGTCCGTGGGAATAGTAATGCATGATCTAATGGACCTTAGCGCAGTCAGTGAAGATCTAATGGCTAAAACCATTTTTTGATTTGATTAGAAAATTTCCAGCTTCCAGTGCATAATCCAATGGCAGAAATTCACCTAGACGATGATCCGACAATCCAGAATCAATTTGGATGATAATATAAGGCTGATGTGGTGGATTTTGATGAAATTTGGGGCATTTGATCAAGATCCAATAGCCAAAACTTCAACAGACTTGAATAATTCAAGCTAAACTCTATTTTGAGTGCAACAAGGACATACAGACTCTGTTTTTCATCTATTTAAACCCTATTATGCTAGAAATCAGAACAGAGACCCTCCTTGTGGGAAATAGAGCTTCCAAGCCTCTCTCTTCTCTCTTTCTTCTTCTTTCTTCTTTATTTTTTCTTTCTTTTTCTTTTCTTTTTATTTATTTAGTGATTTGATGATGTCAAGAGATGGAGAATTTTACATCATGTGCAGCTAAGGAGATCAAATTTTGGGATGTAGATGAAGCCTTCGAGCATGATTTTTTTTCTTTATTTTTTTAAATTTTTTTATGCAATGAATGATATGTTTTTCGATCCAATTTTAACTCTTATTCTCTATACATGAGATTTAATATTAACATACTTATTATTGATTAATATTTAAATAAGTTATATTTATGAAGATGGATTGCCATTAAGAGATGTAGTTCGTGAAGGGAAATTCTGATTTTTTAGACCAGGTTCGTTCAGATCTGATCGGATCAAGAGATATGTTTCAAAAATTTTTCTCTTTTGATCCTAATCAGATCTGGGATGTTTTAGATCTGATCCTTATTATTCTAATAATAAAAATAAAATCTAAATAAATTAAATCAAATTTAATTTACCTTGATGTGGGTAATCCTACTACCCTATTGATGATCCTGTATGCAGCGGAAGGTTCTAGATCTAGCCATGCAAGTGCCTGGCCTCTAACGGTATCCACTCAAACTGGATCTGGAGATCCTCTTCTTCTCTATCACATCTCCAAAAATTAGATCTGGATCTGATCTGGAGGATCTTCAAAACTTCTTTCGAAGAGCAGCAGTCGTCCTTTGCAGCAGCGCAGCCTTCTAGCTTTCAGTCGCCTTTCTCTCATCTGGATTGCACCAACCAAGAATCCAAAAACTTTGGACGTGGAGAGGAGAGGGAGAAGGTGGGTTTGGTGTGGAGGAAGAGAGGAGAAGCAGCCTTGGGGCATGGAGAATTGTGATGCCCTTTGAGTTAGGTGCAGGGTCTTATTTATAGACTAACTGTGATCCAACTCCTCTTCTTCCCAACCAATCACAACTCTTTGTGAAATCAGATCTAAATCTGATTGGTGGGAATAGAGTCCCCTAGATTCCTCCTTAGAGGGTGCCTAAGACTAGTCAAAGTTGGTTCTTAGGAGAACTCTAACGAAATTCAAAAAGGAGATGGAGCCCCTATCTAACAGGGACTCCTAGGCGCCTCCAGCTTGGGCACACGCCAAGGGTGGCGTGTGCCCTCCTTCTTGCTAGGTTCTGGCAGAAGGATAGGCCCCCACCAGCTCTCCAATAGGTGCATGACATGTGGATAGAAGTCAATGTGTCAATGGTCAACATTTGACCAGTCAAAGGTAGACTTTTGACCAAAGTCAAAGAACGAGAAATGGCAGGTGACCAAAAATGGTAGGTAATGTCTTACAAAATAAGACAACCTTTTCTAACCGGACAACCTCCAGTCAAACCATATGAAGGCCTCTGATTGAGCATAAACTCTTTTGGCTCAGTTAGGACAACTTATTTATGACAGCAAAAGAAGAACGTTAGGTTCAATCGAGTGCTAGCACGATTTCCTTGAATCTAATTGAATCTCATTCAGATCAATGAACTAGATCAGTTCAATTGATGATCACCAGATTCAAATCCTTGTTTGTGTGATCCAGTTAGGTTCAGCTCTGTATGGTAATGGAATATGTCAAGATCTCTATCATTGACATCATCGAAACTCCTTTCGATGGACCAGAACTCTTCTAATTCGAACAGCTAGAATGATCGATCATTTAAATTATTCTAATTGCTCCCAAAATCCACCAGTGACACCTAGCAATATAAGGTGGCAACCCATCAGAGCTGAATGCGAACCTCTTGGTATGGCTACCTGTGTGATTAAGTTCTTCTATCTTGAGCCCCAATCAGATTAGGATTTTGGTGAACTCGTCAAACCCTAATTTTTGTCATATGATGTAATCATTCGATTCAAGTCCGATGTGAAAACCTAAATAGAAACTCTTTCTATTATTTCACTCTGCCATGGCCATGGACTTCTGGACTTGATTCTTATGATTATCATAGGGCTGCTCCTCTACCACCGAGGTAGATAGATTCCATCTTGATGCTATCTAGTTCCTACAATGAACATGTTACAGCCAACATACACCTTAGGGTTCCGAATAGCTAGGAGATTGAGTAATGGTGTCGTCAAACTATAACACCCTCAAGGTGAACTGTCGATACACCTCAGGTCAAAGAATCAGACACACCACTGCAGCATCGAGTCAGTCATTGACGAGAAGGTAGACTTCCTAATGACTACTCGAGATGGTCACGCTCCGTGCCCTCGTTCTCTAACGAGTATCTATACTCTCACTCTGGTGTCTCCACACCGTAGACTTAAGACTCATCTACTAAAGAGAAGAGATTGTACACCAACCTTTCGGATCAATCACCATCCTCGTGATAATCCTATGGTCGGAAGCATTTTATGAGTGAATAATGATTATTCATGTCTTAAATTTTCAACTCTTGAAAATATGAATTATCATTATCATTAACTCAAAGGATGTATCACAGACACTAAATATACTTATGTGATAGAAAATAACCCATTTTATTGATTATAGTCAAAATTATAATTTTGCCCCTAGAAGTGTATTACAAGTGTCAGCCAATTCTGGCTTCTAGGGCACATATATCTAACAATCTTCCACTTGTCCTAAAGCCAATTAGCTACAAGTCTACGTCTCATCTTCTCAAGATGGACTTCGATCTTCTGCTGGCCCAATGGCTTTATAAGTGGGTCTGCCATATTATCTGCGGGGTTGACTCTCTTGACCTCGATATAACCCTTTTCGAGGTAATGGCGGATGAGGTGGTATCGCCGCTCAATGTGCTTGAATTTCTGATGAGACCTTGGCTCCTTAGCAAGGGCTATGGCGCCATTATTGTGGCAGTATAGAGGAATGGCATTTGATGGCATTACTCCAATTTTTGCAGCAAACTTCTTATACCAGAATGCTTCCATCGTAGCCTCTGATGTAGCGATATATTCTGCTTCCATGGTGGAATCTGCTATCACCATTTGCTTGAAACTCTTCCAGCTGATAGCACCACCATTGCACACAAACAGACTCCCAGATGTCGACTTTCGATCATCTATATCGAACATGAAATCCGAGTCTGTGTATCCCTGGACTGGAGTTCTCCATTACCAAAGACCAACATTATATCCTTAGTTCTTCTTAAGTACTTAAGGATACATTTCATAGAAGTCTAGTGTTCTTCACCTTGATTTGACTGATATCTGCTTGTGACACTCACAGCATGGGCTATATCAGGTCGTGTACATAGCATGGCATACATGAGGCTCCCTATTGTAGAAGCATAAGGGATCTTGCTCATGCATTCTATTTTCTCAGGTGTGCTAGGGCACATCTTCTTGGAAAGATGAATACCATGTCTGAAGGGTATTAATCCCCTCTTAGAGTTTTCCATACCAAACCTCTTTAGTACTTTCTCTATGTACATCTTCTGTGAAAATTCCAGCATCCTATTAGGTCTATCTTTATAGGCCTTAATTCCTAGAATAAAGGATGCTTCACCTAGGTCTTTCATGGAAAATTCTTTGGACAACCATATTTTGACTGTCATTAACATGGGAATATCATTCCCAATAAGGAGAATGTCATCCACGTACAATACGAGGAAGACAACAACGCTCCCACTGATCTTTGAAGACACACAGTTCCTCTTCATTTTTGATGAAACCAAACATTTTGATCACATCATTGAAATGAGTGTTCCAGCTCCGAGATGCTTGCTTAAGTCCATATATGGACTTTTGCAGCTTGCAAACTTTGTGATCAGTATCACTGGATGTGAAACCTAGCGACTGTTCCATGTAGATATCTTCCTCAAGATATCCATTTAAGAATGCTATTTTCACGTCCATTTGCCATATTTCATAATCAAAATCGGCTGCAACGGCAAGCAATGTGCGGATGGATTTTAGCATAGCCACTGAGGAAAAGGTATCCTGATAGTCAATGCCTTCGCATTGACTATAACCTTTTGCTACTAGTCTAGCCTTGAATGTCTCCACATTTTCATCTGCACCAATCTTTCTCTTGAAGATCCATTTACACCCAAAAGATACTATACCTTCTGGTGGATCCACCAAGGTCCAGACTTGGTTTGAGTGCATCGAGTCAATTTCTGACTGCATTGCTTCTAGCCATTTCTCGGAGTCGATATCTGATATTGCCTCATTATAGGTTTTGGGATCATCACCATGAGCACCATTACCTACGAGGAACATTTTCTCTATGTCCTCTGAAATAATACCTAAGTATCTTTCAGGGGGATAGGAAACTCTTTTCGATCTACGAGGTGGAGGAGGTAGTGTTCTTATTGGCTCAACCTGATTTGGTTCCAATTGGTCCTTAGCTCGATGTCCTTGTGAGACTTTCTCATCAAGCTTAATCTGCTTTCCAATGCCGCTATCTTGAATAAACTATTTTTCAAGAAAGATGGCATATCGACTCACAATCACATTGTGGTCTTTTAGAATGTAGAAATAGTATCCTAATGACTCTTTAGGATATCCTATGAATCGAGCTTTGAAGGACCTAAACTCTAACTTGTCCGCTTGTTATCTTTTGACATGAGTCGGACAACCCCAAATTCTGAGATGACTCAGACTTGGTTTCTTACCATGCCATATTTCATATGGTGTGGTAGGAACGGTCTTAGAGGGAACCCTATTCAATAGATAAATAGAAGTTAACAATGAATGTCCTCAAAGAAAATCAGGAAGGTCTGTGAAGCTCATCATGGATCGGACCATATCCAATAGAGTCTGATTTCTCCATTCTGAAATCCTATTGAGTTGAGGTGTTCCTGGTGGAGTCCATTGAGAGACTATGCCATTTTCCTTGAGATAGTCTAGGAATTTTCAGCTAAGGTATTCACCTCCTCGATCTGATCAAAGAACCTTAATGAATTTTTTAGTTTATTTTTCTACTTCATGTCTGAATTCTTTGAACTTTTCAAAAGCTTCAGACTTGTGTCTCATAAGATACACATACCCATACCTAGACAGATCATCGGTAAAGGTAATGAAGTAGACAAAATTGCCTCTAGTCGGTACATCAAATGGGCCGCATACATCAGTATGTACTAGGGCAAGGAGATCTGTGACCCTTTCCCCATGTCCAATAAAAGGGAGTTTGGTCATTTTGCCTTGGAGATAAGATTCACATGTTGGATATGACTTGGAAGTCAATGGACTCAATAGCCCATTTTTCTCCAATTTGTTGATCCTATCTTCTGCTATATGACCTAATCTCAGGTGCCATAGATATCTATCATTTGGACTATCCCTAGGTCATTTGGCATTCATGTTTTGCTTGATAGTTAGAACAGGTACATCAATATGTAGTTGATAAAGACCATTAATAAGAACACCATTTGCAATTTTATTTCTTTCATAAAGAATGTTACAATGGTCCTTAAAGAAGGTAATCACATAGCCTTCTAGTACTAAGCATGAAACAGAAATCAAATTTCTGCTGGCTGCAGGCACATAATAACAGTCTTTCAAAACTAAGTCTAAACCAGATGGTAATCGAAGAGGGTATGTTCCCATCGCCACTATAGCAACTCTTGCTTCATTACCGATGCATAGGATCATGTATCCATCCCTCAACCTCCTGCTATCCTCAAGACCCTACATGAAAGTGCATAGATGAGCACTAGAACTAGAGTCAAGCACCCAATTGGATGCAGAAGAAACCATAAGGTTAGACTCAATAACGAGCATACCTCCAGAAGGACCTTCCTTCTTGTCCTTCAGGGTGGCCAGGTAAGTAGGGTAGTTCTGCTTCCAATTGCCATCGCTGTTGCAATGGAAATACTTTTCTTTGATATCGGCCTTTTTCTTCGGTTCTGTCTTTTTCTTCTTTATTCCTTCCACCTTTTGCTTTTTCACAGACTTTTTTTCCTTTCCATAAGACTTTCCTTTGGAAGAAGTCTGTTCGGACTCTTGGTCATAGAGTCCCAGTCTAGTGGGACTCTTGACCAACGAGTCTTAGATCATCGAAACTCAATATCAGCCATCAGATCAAGTAGAAACTCCTATTATGTGGGATCTCATAGGTTCGAATCCTAAGCTGGTAGTACAGAAATAATTTTTTTGTACCAATCAATGTGACCATCTAGCAATGGTATCCGACGTCCGGATAGGTCGAATAATTGCAATGCAACATTGATGAACCTATGGCATATGGTTACCATATAATTCATCCCCTTGATTTTGATGCTTAAAGAACCATTTAGGATTTACTGTCAATCCTAAAATTCATCCATAGTGTATTTCAAAATTTAGCATCCATCAGATGGACTATCCCAACTGAGGATTTACTAAATTGAAATACAGCGACGCACTTGCTCCAACACTTGGAGGGGTCAATCCCATCTTGACTCACACACTGATAAGCCAAGTACTTGACTACACCCAGTAGCCTTCCATCACTAAATTAGAAATTTAGATAGTTTGGTACCTAAGTACAGTGAGTTGCTTACAAGTCACCGTGGTGGTCTCAGGTCTAAGGGATGCTTATACCCATATCCTTCGAGGCTAATCTTGATAGAAGTTAAGCTCCAAAGTTGATCACGTTCTGTGTAGATGTATCCATACATCTCACTTGCATGCCATACCAGTGTCTCAACACTCCTTAGTTACGAGGACAATAAACTTATATGGCACACAATAATCAATACTCGATAAACTTTATCATCCTAAGTAACAACGTATCTTTTGGTCGTGAATAATTTAAGAACTAAATGACAAATTTTTCTTTGTCAAATCTAGATAGCTCTAATTACTTCATCACAACACAGGAGTTCATTAGAAGACAACAAAATTTATGATGAAAAATATCAAAATAATTTTTATTATTTAATAATTTATATACAAGTACAACAAGTAGCACAACCATCAACAGACTGATGTTTGGCTTTGGAACATATTTCCAACAATCTCTCACTTAGACTAAAGCAAATCAGTATAGTATCTAATACCTATCTTTGATTTGAAGTCGTTGAACTCCTTCACCATAATAGCTTTAGTAAATGGGTCGGTCAGGTTCTCCTTTCCATCGATCTTCTAAAGGACGACATCACCTCAATCCATAATTTCTCGAATAAGGTGGAAGCGATGTAGAATATGCTTCGTCCACTGGTGCGCCTTAGGTTCCTTCACCTGAGCAATGGCTCTAAAGCTATCATAATAGGGCAAAACTGGACCATCAAGAGAGGGTGCTACTCCAAGCTCAGTGATGAATTTTCTCAGCCACACCATTTTTTTGGCAGCATCTGATGTAGCGACATACTCTACCTCACAGACTGAATCAGCCATAGTGTGTTGCTTGGAACTCTTCTAGTAGACGACCCCATCATTAAGGATGAATATATATCTGGACATACTCTTGCTATCATCATGATCGAACTGAAAATTGGAGTCTGTGAATCCCACCAGTTTCAAGTTCGATTCATCATATACAAGCCACTGGTCCTTAGTATTTCTTAAATACTTCAGGATGGTTTTAACAATCTTTTAGTGGTTCTCTCCTAGATTAGATTGGTATCTACTCACTATCTCTAGTGAGTATGCCACATCTAATCATGTACATGTCATGGCATACATGATAGAATCCACTACCGAAGCATATGGTATTTTACTCATATGCTCTCTTTCTAAAGGTGTTGTCAGACAATCCCTCTTTGAAAAAGAAATTCCAAGGCCTATCGGTAGATAGCCTTTCTTGAAATTCTCCATGCTGAACTATTTCAGCATAGTGTCAATGTATGTAGACTAGGATAATCCAAGTAACCTTTTAGATCTATCTCTATAGATCTTCATCCCTAGGATGTAGGAAGCTTCTTCCAGATCTTTCATGGAGAACTGTAATAACAGCTAGATCTTTATTCCTTGCAATGAAAGGACATCATTCTCAATTAAAAGAATGTCATCCACATACAATACTAGGAATACTATTGTTGAACCATTAGCCCACTTGTATATATAGGACTCCTCTTCATTCTTAATGAAGCCATACATTTTAATTATTCTATCAAATCGTATGTTCCAGCTCTGAGATGCCTACTTCAGTCCATAAATGAACCTTTGAGGCTTACACACCTTAGACTCATCTATGGAAGTAAATCCTTCAGGCTGTATCATATACATCTCTTCATCTTGCTCTCCATTTAGAAAAGTCATTTTCACATCCATCTGCCAGATTTCATAATTCAAATGGGCAGCGATAGCAAGCATAATCCGAATGGATTTGAGCATTGCCACAGGAGAAAAGATCTCATCATAGTCAATACCTTAACATTGACGATACCCCTTGACAATCAGATGGGCTTTATAGGTCTCCACCTTTCCGTCTGCACCCCTTTTTCTTTTGAAGACCCACTTACACCGTATGGATTTTATCCCTTTGGATGGGTCAACCAATGTCCATATATCATTGACCTTCATGGATTTTATTTCAGATTTCATCTCCTCAAGCCATTTCTGAGAGTTGGATCTCTGCATTGCATCCATATAGGTGATCGAATTCTGATCATTCTCATCGAGTTCAATAGGATCCCCATCCCGAGTCAGAAAATCATAGTATCTATCCGGTTGACGTGGTACTCTACCAGATCGCCTTAAGGGTGCGTCTATAATGGATTTTAGATATGATCTAATTAGATCTAACTCAAGCTTACAACTTGTGTCTGTTCTTCCACCTATTGTACTTCATCAAGTTCAACCTTAGAGGTATTAGTTCCTTCACCAAGAAACTTCTTTTCTAAAAAGACTGCCTTAAGGTTGACAAACACTTTTTGCTCATCAACAATGTAGAAGTAGTACCCTTTGATTTCTTTTGGGCAACCTATAAAACTACACTTATCAGATGAGAGATCCAAGCTTGTCTGTCATTAAACATTTGACGTAAGCCAAATATCCCTAAATCCTAAGATGTAAAAGCACTGGCTTACACCCTGTCCATATCTCATATGGTGTTTTATTAATAGATTTACTCGAAATCCTATTTAGAATGTAACAAACTGACTCAAGTGCATATCTCCATAAGGAGATCGACAAACCAGCAAACCCCATCATGGATCGAACCATGTCCAATAGGGTCCAATTTCTCCTTTCAGACACACCATTATGTTGTGGTGTTCCAGGAGAGATCCATTGGAAGAGAATCTCATTCTCTCCAAGATATGTTAGAAACTCATTGATAAAATATTCACCCCCTCAGTCAGACCGAAGAGTTTTAATACTCTTTCCAATTTGCTTTTCTACCTCATTTCGAAATAGTTTGAACATTTCAAATGACTCTGACTTATACTTCATTAAATAGACGTATCCATATCTCGATAGGTCATCTGTGAAGGTTATGAAGTAGGAGTATCCACCTCTGGCACTTGAGCTCATGGGTCCTTATACATCTGAATGTACTAGACTCAGGAGTTCAGTGGCTCGTTCACCTTTTCTAGTAAAAGATAACTTGGTCATCTTACCAAGAAGATAGGACTCATAGCTTGGAAGTGATTCGCAATCACTAACGTCAAAAATTTCTTCTTGAGTTAACCTGTTAATTCTATTCTTATTAATACGACCTAGCCTACATTGCAAAGGTATACATCAGACACATCACTAATTCTAGGATGCTTACCGGAGGATTGAACCATGTTAACAGGCATAGAAAGTAAATAAATTCTCTTATTCAATAATCCAATAAAAATTTAACACTGTTCAAAATGACATTACAAATTTTTTTTATTGATATTTCAAAACCATTCATGGCCAAAAGGCCTATAGAAATGACATTCAATAAGAAAGTTGGACAAAAATGACATTCATTAAGAATAACTTTATTTGAATTAATTACAAGGTTCATGATTTCTAAAACTAGAATTGAAACTTATCTTCCATCTCCAACATTCAGGAACCTCTCACCTTGATCAAATCTCATACTGACCTACTAGCCCTACATAGAATTATAAATATGATAAGGGCTTCCAGTATCTAATACCCAGGCAGTAGAATCAAATAAGAAAAAATTGCATAGTGTCATCATATAATTACCTTGCCCAGCAATCACTTGCTTCCTCCTCGGCCTGTTTGGATTTAGGGAGGCAATGTACAGAGGATAGTTCCTCTTTCAGTGCCCCTACTTCTTGTAGAAGAAACACTCAGCCTGACTCTGATCGGGCTTGCACTTCTTGGTCCGACCCTATGCAATTATCCTGGTATTTGGTTGTACCTTCTTGTTCTTCTTCTTCTTGTTCTTTTTCTCTTTCTTAAAGGGTCGACGACCAAAAGAAGACCCTCCCACTACATTCATCATCTTCTTGTGGAGTTGGTGATCCTTCTCAAAGTTCTGCAGCAATTCTAACAAGCCATGGTAGTTGACTGCAGGCTTTGTCATTCTAAAATGAGTTAGGAAGGGAAGGAAGGACTTGGACAAGGAATTAAGGATCGCATCCTTATCGAGCTGCTCATGCAGGGAAAAGTCTAGCTTGCTAAGGTGCTCGATCATCTCGATCATGTATAATACATGATCAGTGACTGAGGCCCCATCCCTCATCAGAGCATTGAAAATAGCATAACTTATTTTGTGCCCTTTAACATCGTCAGGCATGCTAAAGAAGTCATTCAATATTTAAGGCATCTCCTATAACTAGGCATTTGCAAACCTGTGGCTGAACTCATCGTTCATTGCTGCCAGCATTATACATCAAATGATGGTGCAATCATTAAGCCGCTTCTGATAAGTGTCTCGAATCACTTTCCTAGCGATCGAAGCTGGCTCCTCAGGTGCAGGATTCGTTATGACATAAAGGATCTACTCATGCTATAGGATAATTTTCAACTTACGATACCAGCTATCGTAGTTGGATCCAATTAATTTGTCATCATCTAACAATAATCAGAGTGACAGGTTAGTGGCCATTTCTGCATAATAAGAAAAATCAAACCTAATTAGTATATGAAACAATTATCCTAAAGACTTGAACCTTAGTCTAAAGGTTCTTCTACTATCTTATACGAATTAGTAGCCTCTACCTCCAATTCAAGGAATTACTTTAATTCCTTGGTGAGTACTAGAATCCAAATAGACTACACACAAGTCTAACTTTGGTTGGTCAACCCAAGTGTATCTATGGGTAGGATCAAAATCAATTATTTCTCTAAATAATTTTTAGTAATATCAATTTTGGCTCGAAGACCTAATCAGTAGGCTTTGGCCTCCATTGGTTAGGTCCAACCATTAACATGACCACATTTGGTCTTATCTAACCAATAAGTGATCAGGCCTGACTTTGGTCGGCCAACCCAACCACTATCAGAAAGACTTAAGCAAATCATCATTTTATGAATGATAATTTTATTAGTCAATAAGCACCAGCCCTTTGAGCCTCCAGTGATTATGAAATTAATGAACCCATTATCACTCAACTTAGTGGGAGTCTATGATTTAGTTATCTATATAACTATTTTATTTTTAAGAACCTAATAATTTTAGAGGATTTAGTTAATATATTTAAGAAAAGCAAGCCAATTTTGATCCTTCCACTAAGTTCACTAAATCAGATAAAAAAAGATCTAATCTAAGCTGGCATTAGGAGCACCTAAATCAGTCAGACTGATTTACCTAATTGACATTGGTGAACCCGAATCACCAAGTGATCTAATCAAAAACCTAACTCACCAGGATGGCCAGGTAAGTAAGATTAATGGAAGGGATATGCCATTAACTTGTCAAAGACCGAATCAGTACGAGTAGCTCATAATTAAAAACCACTGATCAAACTGCTAAACTTACCTTAGACATCATCCGATTTATTAGTTTTAAATTGACCAACCTAATAATTTTGGATTTGACCACGTAGCCATGAATCAAGTCCATTTGGTCCTCATTAAAGGTGTGGACTTGACCAACTATAACTATTGTAATTTAGTCTATAGAGTTCTTGAGCTAACCTAAATTAACATTTAACTAGATCTGATCAATTACTCTAATTTAGTTCACTATTTAACTAACCTTAGATCTAATCCAATTTATGGATCTAATTCAACTAACCCGATAACCCACATTTTATGATTAAAGAGTTAGAGTCTTAATTCATAATTCTAGACACTAAATCATTATACTTAATTTTTAATTAAGTTTATAGGTAGTGGGTTAGGGTTTGGCATTTTGAAAATATTTTTTAAATTTTTGAAAAGTTTTTTACAACTTAATATTATTCACCAATTGAGTCAACTCACTTTAAAATTGAATCTGCTCAATTCATAAATAATACTAGTTGTAGGGTTTAATCTGAAACTATGCACACTACATAATACTAAATCTTGAATCAAACTTTATCTAATTATGCATTCATGATCATAAATCAAATTAAAGCCTAATATAATCAGATCATTATATTAATATTTAGATCAAATCTAAATTATCAATCTAAAATATGCAAGTATATTATGTTTAGCGAACCTCGCTCTGATACCATTTGAAGGAAGCAGTGCAGGATTTATAATACTACTTTCAAAAAAAAATTTGAAAATAGCAAAAATATAATAAAAAATTAATTAATTAAATTAATTAATTAAATTAATTAATTACTAATCATATCAGAATATTAAGTCTTATACTATGAATCTAAACACAATATGCATGCATTCATATAGATCTAAAAATAAAACTATGCAATAAACTCTTTACTACATCTATCTGTTTAGAACACTATCTTTTTGTGGGTAGAAGATCAACACAATCTGAATCTATTGGATAATGATCTAATGTCGCACCATAGTTGCACACCTATCCGGCCTCTATGGTTGGTCCACACGGAGCTCCTGGTTCGAATCAGCTCCACTAGAGTGCTAGCTCCTCACTGAGGCCTTCAATGATTGATCGCAATCAATCCAATTGATCTCCTTCTTATTGATCTCCTAGATACTATAAAAAATCAAACATGTACTTCGAAGGATGATGAAGTGGTTTTTTAAATTTGGTGGTGATCCGATGCTCATAGCATTCAATCTCTCCACCCGAATCCAGATTCCCAAGTCTTGGGTTTCACTCGGCCCAAAAATCCTGACACACTGAAAACCCTCTCACACCTTCTCTGTGTGGAGTTTTTCCATGAAACAACTTTTCATGGAAAGATAAATTTTGAATCTATAAACCCTATTTAGATCATAGCTATAAATTGGATGTCCTTAGATACAAAAATTAGAAGAAAATAGAGGCATGAAGGAAAAATAAAGTGCTATAAGACTCTGCTCACCTTCACTCTAGGATTTTTTTTTTTGTCCAAAACCAATTCCCAATTACTTTCAAAATTTTACCATGAAAAGAAGACACCTTAGGCTTCACACAAAAAATTTCTCATAATTTATTGTATGAAAAATAAGTGGAAATTCTATATGGAGTGGATAGGTTAAGATTGGTTGAACTAGTTTCAACCAACTTCTGGTATTTGAATTCAAATGGGGTCTTATCCTTTTCCAATGCCACATCCAAGAGGGTGACGAGCAGAAAGAGAGTCCTTCTACTCACCCTTAATTAGAAATCATCAAAAAAATATGTGACAAAAGATAGGTAGGCATGGAGAATAGATAAGGAAGAGATTAGGTTTTTCAAATTTTAAACCAACTAAGTTGAATTCAAAATTCAACTTAGTTTGAACTGGTCCATCCCTTGGATCAGATCAAAGGCAAAAGAGAGGAAGGGTGCACATTCATTTTTGCATGAGAAATCTCATGCAAAAATCAATGGAGGGCATGGGTCAAGGTGGAAAAGTGAAATATGGGGGGCGCTAGGGAGAGTTTGAATTCAAATCTTATTTGACTTGGTCCAAATTGGTTTCAATCAAACCCATTAATTTAAATCAATTAGATCATGTTAAATCCAACTAAACTAGGCTCAACCCAAACCAATAAAATTCTAATCAAATTAAAAATTAATTAGGTTCAGGTTCTGACTAAATCAGGATCGAATCACCCTTAGCGATTAGGTCATCTCATGACCTGATCGGATCAAATCCAATCGAATTCAATTCAACCAAACTTGATCAAATCTCCATCACTCTATCAAATTGAGCTAATCAACAATCAAATTACTAATTAATCCTTCAATAAACATAGAGTTCCAATTGGGTGGGTGTTTGAGCAATAGAGTTCAATCAACATGAAACTCCTGATGAGTCTCAAACCAATGAGACTCTTAAACCTAGTGTCCCAAATGAATCAATCTTGTGATCAAGAGTCCCAGACCAATGGGACTCTTGATCAAAGAGTTTCAAATGAGTAGGACTCAGAGTTTTAGTCCATTAGAACTCTTGGTCATAGAGTTTTAGTCTAGTAAAACTCTTGACCATAGAGTTTTAGGTCATCGAGACTCTCGATCAGAGAGTCCCAGACATGAAGAACTTAGAGTCCCAGTTCAGTGGAACTCTTGATCATGGAGTCCCAATCGAGTGGGACCATTAACCATCAAGTCTTAAATCATCGAGACTCAATATCAGCCATCAGATCAAGTAGAAACTTCTATTGTGTGTGACCCCATAGGTTCGAATCCTAAGCCAGTAGCATAGAAACTAATTTTCTGTACCAATCGATGTGACTATCTAGCAATGATACTCGATGTTCGGATAGGTCGAATAATTATAATACAACATCGACGAACCTATGGCATATGGTTACTATGTAATTTATCCTCTTGACCTCGATGCTCAAAAGGTGATTTATGGTTTACTATCAATCCTAAAATTCATCCACAATATATTTCAAAATTTAGCATCCATCATATGGACTACCCCGACCGAGGATTTGCTAAATTGAAATACAGCAATGCACTTGCTCTAATACTTAGAGGGGTCAATCCTATCTTGACTCACACACCGACAAGCCAAGTACTTGACTACACCTAGTAGCCTTTTGTCACTGAATTAAAAATTCAGGTAGTCCGGTACCTAAGTATAGTAAGTTGCTTGCAAGTCACCATGATGGTCTTAAGTCTAAGGGATACTTATATCCATATCCTTTGGAGCTAATCTTGATAGAAGAAAAGCTCTGGGTTGGTCACGTTCAGTGCAGATGTACCCATACATCTCACTTGCATGCCATACTAATGTCTCAACACTCATTGGTTTCGACGATAATCAATCTATATGGCACACAATGACCTATACTCAATAAATGTTATCATCCTAAGTAAAACATATCTTTTGGTCAATCATAGATCTAAGAACTTCATCACAACCCGGGAGTTCATTAGAAGACAATAGAATTTATGATGAAAAAATGTCAAAATAACTTTTATTATTTAATAATTCATATACAAGTATAATAAGTAGCACAATCATCAACAGGCTGACGATTGGCTTTGGGACATATTCCCAACATGTTCCATACAGATATCTTCCTCAAGATATCCATTTACGAATGCCATTTTTACATCCATCTGCTAAATTTCATAATTGAAATAGGCTACAACAGCAAATAATATACGGATGGATTTGAGCATGGCTACTGACAAAAAAGTATCCTGATAGTCAATGCCTTCACGCTGACTATATTCTTTTGCTATGAGCCATGCTTTGAATGTCTCTACATTCCCATCGGCATCTATCTTTCTCTTGAAGATCCATTGACATCCAATAGATACCATACCTTCAGGTGGATCTACTAAGGTTCAGACTTGGTTCAAGTGCATTAAGTCAATCCCTAACTTCATTTCCTCTAACCATTTCTCAGAGTCGATATCTGATATCGCCCCATCATAGATTTTTGGATCATCATCATGAACTCCTTTTTCTATGAGGAATATTTTCTCAACGTCCTCTGAAATTGTACTTAAGTACCTTTCAGGAAGATGAAAAATCCTTTTTGATCTATGAGTTGGATGAGGTAGTGATTGGACTAGCTCAATCTGATTGGATTTCATAGGTTCCTTGGCTTGTGGCTCTTGGGAGACTTTCTCCTTGATCCTAATCTATCTTTCGATGCCATTATCTTGAATAAACTATTTTTCAAGAAAGATGGCATGTCGACTCACGATCACATGATGATCTTCTTGATGATAGAAAAAATATCCTAATGATTCTTTAGGATATTCAATAAATCGAGCTCTAAAGAACCTAAACTCTAATTTATCTGCCAGTTATCTCTTGACATGGGCTGAATAATTCTAAATCCTAAGATGACTCAGACTTAGTTTCTTACCATGCAATATCTCATATGGTGTGGTAGGAACCATTTTAGTTGGAACCCTATTCAATAGATATATAGTGATCAACAGACTATGTCCCCAAAAAAACTCAGGAAGGTTTGTGAAACTCATCATGGATCGAACCATATCTAATAGGATCTAATTTCTCCATTCTAAAACTCCATTAAGTTGGGGCATTCTAGGTGGAGTCCATTATGAGACTATGCCATTATTCTTAAGATAGTCTAGGAATTCTCGACTAAGATATTTGCCTTCTCGATCTGATCGAAGAATCTTAATAAATTTTTTTGTTTGTTTTTCTACTTTGAGTCTAAATTTTTTAAACTTTTCAAAAGCTTCAGACTTGTGTCGCATCAAATACACATATCCATACCGAAATAAATCATCAGTAAAGATGATGAAGTAAATGTAATTACCCCTGACTGGCACATCAAATGGGCCGCATACATCAGTATGTACTAGGGCAGGTAGGTCTATGGCCTTTTCCCCATATCCCATAAAATAAAGCTTGGTCATTTTGCCATGAAGGCATGATTCACAAATCGAATATGATTCAAAAGTCAATGGACTCAATAGTCTACATTTCTCCAATTTGTTAATCCCGTCTTCAGCTATATGACCTAGCCTAAGGTGCTAAAGATACCTATCGTTTAGACTATTCCTAGGTCACTTTGATCTTATGGCACTGATAGAGACCATTTATAAGGAAATCACTTACAATTTTATTTTTTTCATAAAGAATATTACAATGATCCTTAAGAAAACTAATTACATAGCCTTCTAGTGCTAAACATGAAACATAAATCAAATTTTTGCTTACTGTAGGCACATAAAAATAGTCCCTAAGTACTAAGTCTAATCCTGACAGTAATCATAGAGAGTAGGTTCCCACGGCCACAACAGCAACTCTTGCTCCATTTTTGATGCATAGGATTCTTTCACCATCCCTCAGCCTATTGCTATCCTCAAGACCCTACATAGAAGTGCACAAATGAGCACTAGAACCAGAGTCAAGCATCCAACTAGATACAGAAGAAATAATAAGATTAAATTCTATAATGAGCATACCTCCAGAAGGACCTGTCTCCTTCTTGTTCTTCAGGCTGGCCAGGTAAAGAGGGCAGTTCGGCTTTCAATGACTGTCAGTGTTGCAATGAAAATATTTTTCTTTGTCAGTAGCCTTCTTCTTTGGCTCTGTCTTCTTCTTCTCACCATTCACCTTCTGCTTCTTCACGGACTTCTTCTTTCCAAAAGACTTTCTCTTGGAAGAAGTCTACTCCATAGTAAGTACTGAGCCTTTAAAACATTCATAGAAAGCTCAGTAGTAACCAACATATTCATAAGCTCAGCCAAGATATTCTGAAGTTTATGCATCTGGTAGTTCATGATGAACTACCCATACGCATCAGTCAAGGACTGCAGAATTATGTCAGTCTGTAGATCCTGATCTAACTTGACACCGAGCTTCTCAAGCTCTTCCAAGTTCTTGATCATCATAAGATAATGATCTTGGACTGACCGTTCATCATGCATTTGAGCCTTAGAAAGTCATTTAGTGACTTGATATTTGGCTGCACAACTCTATTCACCAGATAACTCTTGTAGATGAGCCAACATTTGGCAACTAGTCTTAATACCTTCATGTTGGTGCTGGAGCTCATCAGACATCGAGCCCAACATGTAGTACCTGACTTTGTTATCTTCATCCATCCACTTCTCGAGAGACGCTCTCTGATCAATGGATGGATGCGTTGGAAAGGTGGGAGGATCCTGTTTCAACACATGAGTCAACTTCTCAGAACCTAAAATAATTTTGAAGCTTCGGAGCCAATCCTTGTAGTTGGATCCGATCAGTTTATAGGTGTCTAAGATATAGGCTAGTGGGTTGGATGCAGATATTTTTATTGCCATCCACAACATCCTAGGCATCACCTAGCTCTGATACCAAATTGTAGACCCATGATATCGCTCAAATGCCAATCATCCTTGACATCACAAGCCTCGATACCATGTTGTGGAAGCTCCTGATCTTTAGCAAGAACCTGAAGGAACCTATGACGTTCTCTATGGGAAGCAAACCACCGACTCTCCACTTGGATCTATGATGGGGTGCATCCCTCCTTGGGCTTGAGGGAGATGCCTCCTTCTTTAGGGCTTCTTCAAGAATCCTAAGGTGGCAACTCTAGAGAGAAGAGAAGAAGAAAGAATTGAGGAAGAAAAGATCTGTATTAATTTCACTTTTTTATAAACCCTAATACAACCTTTGTATTTATACATGGCCATTAGGTCCGATCAAAAATTTTTCTAGCTAACCCAATACATTAAAGCACTCACCAAGCCCATGTACACCCATGTCTCCCATGCTCTCATCCTTTAGATCTAGACCCGACCCATACATGAATTAGCCATCTTAAGAGCTTTCAAATCAGGCCTTAAGATCTCTAGGATCAACTTAGACCCTAGGCTAAAATAGATCCTCGCGTAACTCTGCCTGCACACTGAGCTGGCTCAGTCTCAGCACTAAGCCGACTAAGTTCCACTAGGTCGACTTAGTCCAAAACTGAGCCAGTCCAGTCCTGTGTCATGCCAGCAGTCCCACATGCTCAACTCTTTATTTTTTCTATGCTCTGAGACTTAGCCGACCTAGTTTTGGACTGAGCCAACTAACCTACAGAAAATCTTCCTTCTATAGTCTTGATTTGGCTTTGATTTCTTGCTTCACCTTATGTCTCAGGTCTCCGAAGCACCAACCAAGCCCCTAAAATCTCAGGAGCCAACACCCCGGCTCCTCTCGTGGCCTCCCAAGGCTTGAGAGCACCATAAATCCTCACAATCTCCACCTTGGTGCCCCAAGCCTTGGTGGATCCCTCGATAATGCCCTCCTGCATGATCCCACTATCCCTGCGCACTTGATAGCACCTGTGTAAACATCACCTCTGCCAATTCTCTTCAGTTGTTGTGCACCTTTGAGGCCTTTGGGATGACCGCCTCCGCCACTGAAGATCTGTGCTTGCTTCTTGGCATCATCCTAGAATTATAGGATCCTTTCTGCTTAGTAGCTGCATCACTTTTTCTAGACTTTCTTAGAGAACCTACAGCATTTTTGCACCAACACATGTTGTACCACCTGACACGATCTCCTCAGAGCTATGCTTGTCCACCTGCACATGCCGCTCCACCTAGAACTGTGCATCATCGGTGCTGACCCTCAACTCTGAACTCATGCTAAATTTTCACTCTACTTGTGAAACCACTACTATGGAGCTCCACCTATATCCAAAGTCCACCTGATGCCACAAAAGTCGACTCTATGCCTGAATCCCTCAAGGCCAACCACTCAATGATGTACTACTGAGCCTACCGCTACACCTCGAACATCATTGCTACCCCTTCGAACCTTCCGCACCTTATGGCCCTCTTTAAAGCCATCTTGGATACCTCCACAACCCACAGGCACTTTCGAAACCCAAGAGCTCATCCAACTCTTTTGAATCCAACAATTGAACCTTAGAAAATTTTACCTAGTCCTTCTCTCTTCCCCTACACCAGCCATCGCTTCAGTTGTGCCTAGAGAACCATCCTCCACCTGAATCATGACTCTTCCTGGTGCTCCTATAGAAGAAACCTAATCCATGATACTTCTGACTGCTAGAAACCTCCTGACGCTCCTTGAGATCTCCTGACTCTCTCTGAGACTTGCTCCCGATCTTCTTGAGATACCACCGACACTCTCTACTGAGATACACTCCTCGACTGCTGCACCATCGAGCCTCTCTCAGCCCCAGTGCCTCCAGGGTAGCACTCCTGTAGCACTCCAGTGCTCCCTGACTCATCTCTACGTTGCTCTACAGCCATCCAACCCTGACCTACTGGACCTCCATGGATCATCCATCTCCATCACTCTCAAGGCTTCGCAAATCTATGCTCTGATCAAATCGCTGAATATATCTCCAACTACTTTCCCACTTTTTTGACACCGAAAGATGTATAGTCACTTCTTCAGCCTTCCTTCAATCATTATCGCTTAGAAAACCTCTCTTCAACAGCCCATACTGCCTATCTTTCTAGAAAATCTTGATGCTCTCTACTGAGATACCTTTCTTGACTATTGCTTCATCGAGCCTCTCTCAGCCCTGCATCTTTAGAAAAATGCTACTGCAGCACTCCAGCGCTCTCTACCTATCACATAACCATCATACACCCTGGCCTTTCCACCAAAATCGATCAACAAATTATGTACCCAATCCTTCCACCTTGGGAAGAATCATTCCTATTAATCCTCTCAACCTCCACCTTCAACGCATTGCTCTCGATTGGCCAAACCACAGCAATAATAAGATAGAAAATTCTTTTTCATTAATCCTTTCAACCTCCACCTTCAACTCACTGCTTTCGGTTGGCCAAACCACTATAATAACAAGGTAGATTTGAGACATACCATGGAATTCTTGTGCAAATTTCTGATTTCATCTCGTATGACTTCTCCTTCACTGCCACGCACCATCAGGCTCTAAAACCTGATCCCTTTCAAGTACCATCGGACTTTAAAACCTGGCTCTAATTCCATATTGCCGTCCATAATGTCCTAGGCATCACCTAGCTCTGATAGCAAATTGTAGACCCATGATATCGCTCGAATGCCAATCATCTTTGATATTACAAGCATTGATACCATGTTGCGGAAGTTCCTGATCTTTAGCATAGATATGAAGAAATCTATGATGTTCTCTATGGGCAGCAAACCACCGATCCTCCACCTAGATCTATGATGGGGCGCCTCCCTCCTTGGGCTTGAGGGAGATGCCCCCTTCTCTAGGACTTCTTCAAAAACCCTGAGGTGGCAACTCTAGAGAGAAGAGAAGAAGAGAGAATTAAGGAAAAAAAGATCTATATTGATTCCACTATTTTTATAAATTCTAATACAATCTATATATTTATACATAGCCATTAGGTCCGACCAAAAACTTTCCTAGCTAACCCAATACATGAAAGCATTCACCAAGCCCATGTACACCCATGTCTCCCATGCTCTCATCCTCTGGATCTAGACCCGATCCATATATGAATTAGCCACCTTAAGATCTCTCAAACCAAGCCTTAAGATCCCTAGGATCAACCAAGATCCTAGCCCAAAATAGATCCTAGCGTAAGTTTATTTGCGCACTGAGCCGACTCAATCTCAGCACTGATCCGACTAAGTTCCACTGAGTCGGCTCAGTTTAGCATAAGTCTATCTGCACACTGAGCTGACTCAATCTCAACACTGAGCCGACTAAGTTCCATTGAGTCAGCTTAGTCCAAAACTGAGCCGACCCAGTCCTATGCCATGCCAGCAGTTTCGAACACTCAGCTCTCTATTTTGCATATGCTCTGAGACTTAACCAATCCAATTTTGGACTGAGCCGACTAACCTGCAGAAAATCTCTATTCTATAGTCTTGATTCTCTGGCTTTGATTTCATGCTTCACTTGTGTCCCAGATCTTTGAAGCACCAACCAAGCCCCTGAAATCCCTGGAGCTAACACCCTAACTTCTCTCGTGGCCTCTCAAGGCTTGGGAGCACCATAAATCCTCACAATTTTTCTATAGAGAGTCAAAATTTTTAGTTAGATTTTGTAATTAGACTTAAATAATTTATTTAGAGATTTTATTTTTAAATAAATTAGGCTCTCACTATTTACTCGGATCCCTACACTTCCTTGGTAGAGATGCAAAAATCTCCATGATTATAGATTTCTAGTGGATGGTGTGGTCCCACCAACTGACTCACCACCTCACCATGGATCAATCGATGAGTGGACAACTCTTGTCCAATGATTCTCTAATCATGGTGCATCCAAACTTGATCTCTAATTCATGAATCTCATCATATCCAGAATATTGATCCACTCCTTAGTTAAGTCAAACCCACCATTTACATAGATTGGATTTCTGATTGGATCTCTCACCGTATCCAAAATATTGAGTCCAATCCATAGCATCCAATGCCTAATAGACATGGTTGTATCTTTTCGGTGCAACTAAACCACTATATCCAGTCGAGAACAATCAACCCTCGGAAGGGTCTGCACATCTACAATGGTGGAAGACCTTAGACTTAATATTTTCTTAGGAAGATTTAATTTAGATCTTTTTAAACTTGATTTGACTTAGTCATAACAATTATGACTAACCTAGTAGCATGGGTTGGCTCGAATTATTAGCCACCTCAAATCAGAATAGGATCGACACAAATGCCCAGGTAAGTGAGATCGATGGAAGGGATATGCCATTAACTCGATAAGAATGCATTCAGATCGAGTAGCTCTTAATTAAAAATTAGTCAGTCGTATCTATCAAACTTATCTTAGACACCAAATTATCGAATTAGAACCAATTAGATTAGACTATAATCCAGACTCAAATCGTGGAGCCAAATTAAGTCTTGATTTGATCGAGTCATATCTCAATGTGATTCGATCTTGATCCAAACTTAGTCTTATTAGGCTAGTCAAATCTAAGCTTTCTTTGATCCCACCTAACCACTCTTGATTTAGTTTGATCAACTGCTCGATCTAATTAAGCTATCCAAGTCCAAACCCAATTTTATGAATATATCTTAGATCTAAAAATTCATAGTTTTAGATCTAATTAATTTTATAATCTTTATTCTTAACTAAGTTTTGGGTTCATGAACAAAACATGTAATAGAAATCCTAGGATTTTAGGATCTAGTATTTTAAAGAAAAATAAGTTCTAATTTTTGATTAAGGATGAACGCGCAGCACCCCTACACGCTATAAGAACACCTGATCGAATGGAAGGAGAGGGCCTTTAAACCCTACTTTATTCTTATGACTAGACAGCCGTGGGTAACCCTTAATTAGAAATATAATTTTTTACTACAAAACTAGTTAGATCATATATCACATATAAAAAGATCTAACTAATACATGTCTTGCATACATCTCATATATCATCAATATGCATACTTTCAGATCTGAAATATCATAAATTAAATTTAAAAAATAAAATTTTAAATTTGATCATATCAAAATTAAAACTATTCTAGACATCTTATAGAACTATTTTATGACTAGTCTAAGCATGCATCTTTCATATCTCATATGAATAAATCAAAAATTAAAAACTTTATTTTCTATTTTAGATCTGATTATAATAATTATAACATCAAAAAAATAAAAATTAAATAAATCTAAAATCATATTTAATCAAATTAAATACATGATCATACTAGACTATACATAGAACTATTCTATACCTAGTCTAGTCATGCATCTCATACATATTAGATCTAAATTATTTAATTTTTAATTTTTTAATTTCATATCTAATTACATGTGATGTGACATCTAAAAATTTTTAATATTACATCATTAAAAAAATAAAATCAAATCTAAGGTAGATCTGAAGAACTGCTAACGCAGCTCGGATACCAGTTGAAGGAAAAATACTATTTTTCACTGTAGGATCGTGCAGATCTGATCAGATCTGAGGAGGATTTTTTTAAAAATTTTTAAATGATCCAAGTAGATCTAAGAATTCTCAGATCTAATCATGATGATCTGATATTAAAAATTAAAAATTAAAATTAAATTAGATTTAATTTATAGTACCTGATTGGTTAATCTAATTACCCTATAATGATCATGTTGATTCCTAAGGTTCTAGAAGGAGCCATGCATGTGCCTAGCCTCTACCAATATCCACTTAGGTAGGATCTGAATATTTTCACCTCATGAACCTTTTTCTCAAAAATCATATCTGAATCTAATCCGAAGAATCTTCAAAACTATTTCTGAAGGCAGCCCGTCCATTACACGAACACCATCACGTAAATCCTGAATATTGTGCCAAAAATCTTGGATCTTTTTCTCAGATTTATGCCTAACTTTTTAGGCTTGTAGAAGAGAAGAAGAGAGAGGATAGAGGAGGTGTGGGATATCAGGGATGGCAAACTTTAGGCATGGAAAATTATTTCTTGCATTGAATGCACTTTGACGTGAGAAAGGCTTTATGTCCAATGCCTACTTAGAGTCCCTTTTGACCAAAATAACTTATTTATTTTATCATTAGGACTCTAGAACATATTCTCCATGAAAAACCATCAGATCTCATCTTTTTTTTTTTTTTTACCAAAAATGATTCAAAAAGATGTCAACATGAGTAGATAAGGAAGAGTCCACTGCGCCTGGGACTCTTCCCTCAAGAGTTTGATCCAAATCAAACTCTATCATAACTCAATCTAGACACCTCCAAAAATTATAAAATTTGGTACAAATAATGCATAACTCATACTCTATCACATATCCAAAAATATGATTAAAATGATTTCTAGATAATTTTCAAAAGTATCTGATCAAGTGACCCTTAATTCTCTCAAATAGGTCAACTTTTGATCCTAGTCCAATTTGACTATGAATGGATTTAATTTCTATAATTAATCTGATTTGGATTTATTCTAGTTAGATGAAAATAAATTCATTTTAAATATAAGAATGAGTCAAATCAAATTTAACTTGATTATGATAAATCAAAAAGTTTTCAGAAGGAGAAAGTCAGGCTCAATCATGTGCTAGCACGATTACCTTGAACCTAATTGGATCTAATCCAAATCAATCAAACTAGCTTAACTTAATTTATGACATCTAGATCCAAACCCTTATTTGTGTGATCTAGTTATGTTCAATTTTGTATGGTAAAGAAATATGTCGCGATCTCCATCATCGACATCATCGAAACACCTTTCAATGGACCAAAACTTTTCTGATTCATACAATTAGAATGATTGATCATCAAAATCATCGTAATTGCTTTCAAAATCTACCAATGATACCTAGCAGTATATAGTGGCAATCAATCAAAATTGAAAGTGAACCTTCCAGTATAGTTACCTGTGTGATTGGGTTCTTCTATCTTGAGCCTCGCCAGGATTAGGGTTAAGATGAACTCGTCAAACCCAATGTCCATCATATGAATTAATCATTCGATTCAAGTCCAATGTGAAACCCTAATAGAAACTCTTTCTATCATCTTCGCACTACCATGGTCATGGGCTTATGGACTCAATCTCATGATTATCATAGGGCTACTCCTAATCTATCAAGGTAGATAGATCTCCTATTGGTGCAATCCAATTCTTACAATGAACATGCTATAGCCAACATACACCTCAAAGTTCTGAATGGCTAAGAGATCGAGTTATGGTGTAGTCAAAATATAACACCCTTAAGGTGAATTATCAATGTACCTTAGGTCAAAGAACTAGACATACCACTGCAGCATCGAGTCAATCATCGATGAGAAGGTAGACTTCCTTATGACTACTCGAGGTGGTCACGCTCAGTGCCCTCATTCTCTAATGAGTACCTATACTCTCGCTCCAGTGTCTCCACACCATAGACTCAAGACACGTCTATCCTAAGAAAGTGATCGTACACCAATCTTTCGGATCGATCACCATCCTTATGATGATCCCACGGTCGGAAGCAATTTATGAGTTAATTATGAAAATTCATGTCTTAAATTTTTAACTTTTGAAAATATGAATTATCATTACCATTAACTCAAAGGATGTACCACAGACACTTTTAAATACACACTATGATAGAAAATAACTTATTTATTAATTTATAGCTAAAATTATAAAATTATCCTTAGAAGTGTATTACAAGTGACAGCCAATCTAGCTTCTAGGGCACACATCTAACAAAAATGAGTTTGAAATAGTTCAAACTCTAGAGAGATTTTCTTTCCTGTGCCAATGCCATTATCCAGATAATGTGGTGTAATTTTTTATGGGAATTTGTGTGATAAAAATCCATGAGAAATCAGAAGGGGGTGTGGGGGCTTAGGGAGAGTCCATCTGTTTATGAAAATTGACTCGGTTAATTGCTTAAAGCCCTAGGAGTCTTAGGTATCCTATTTTGTCTATAAATAAGAACCTGGCCAAAGGGTTTGGCCATTCCACATCCCAATGCCCAACCTCTGCTACCATTCTCCATGCCCTCTCTCCCTTATCTGATCCCTCTCTCCCACATCTAAGGGTTGGGCCATCCAGTGCTTCAAGCATTCAAGTGCTGATCGTGCAAGTTTGAGTCAAGGATTCTTTGATTGTGTGTCGATTAGATCAATACCAGAGATCAAATCAAAGGTATTTTTTAGGAGATCCATTGCTGATTTTTAGAAATTAGATCTAGAAGAAGAAGACCTTCAGATGTGACCTGAATGGATGCTAGTAGAGGCCAGGCATATGCATGGCTCAAGTCGGATCTCTGGACAGTATTGTGATCATCATGTGAGTGAACAGTTCACTCAAAATTAGGTGGTATTTCGATACCCAATTTGCATTTTAATTTTAGATCTATGTAATCAGATCTGATCGAATTAGCAAGAAAATTTTTTTAAATTTCAATGCTTAACCTGATCTGATCAAGCCGATCCTGCAATTCCTTCAAATGGTATCAAAGCCAGGTTCTAGTTCTAGATCTAGATTAGAATAGATCTAAAATTTATTTTTGATGAAATCAAATTTTTTTCTGATTTTACATGAGATTTAATTATATATATTATATGAGATGTAATTTTAACATTGGTAGATGAGATGTATGCAAAGCATGTGTAGAATAGATTTGATATCATATATGCGATATATGCTAGATCTAGTTCATGTAGTAGTAGAAATTTTTTTTGATTGGGGCATTCCTCTTTGTTGTCAGGTCATAAAAGTAAGAAGAGTTTAAAGGCCCTCACTTTCCATTAGAGGGAGTGCTTTTATGGCATGTAGGGTTGCTGCATGTCTGATCACAATCAAAAAATTAAAACTTTCTTTCTGCTAAATCCTAGATCCAAAAACTCTAGGATCTTTGTTTCATGCTTTGTTTTTCTAAACCATATTATACTTAATTAAGAATGAAGTTATAAAACTAGTTAGATCTAAAAATTAAGAATTTTCATATCTAAGATACCATAAAACATGGGTTCAGGGTATGGATAGCTTGATTTTGTCTAGCTTGAGTGGTTGATCAAACCAAATCAAAAGTTGGTTAGGTGGAATTAAGAGTGCTTAATTAACCAACCTAATAGTTGTAAGTTTAGTCAAGATTAATTTACAACCACATGTGATCAATCACCTCAAGACCTAATCTAGCTCCACGATTCGAGCCTGGATTGTAGGCAAACTCGATCAGTTCTGATTTGATAAATTGGTGTCTAAGTTAAGTCTAATAGATATAACCAATGGTCATCAATTAGGATCTACTCGACCTAGATGCATCTACGATGAGTTAATGGCATATTCCTTCCATCGATCTCACTTACCTGATCGATTGGGTTAATCCAGTTTTATATTGAGGTTGCTAATGATTCAAGCTAACCCATGCCACTAGATTAGTCATATCTATTATGACTAATTAGGATTAAAGAGATCTGAATTAAAATCTTTCTAAGAAAATATTAAGTCAATTAGTCTTCTACTATTATAGTTGTGCGGACCCTTCCCAGGGTTGATTGTTCTCGACTAGATACAGTGGTTTAGTTATACCAGAAAGATGCAACCACAACTATTAGGTAGGGATGCTATGGATTAAAGGAAGGGTTGGGCTCAATATTTTGGATATGGTGAGGGTCCCAATCATGAATCCAGTTCATGCAAATGGTGGGTTTGACTTAACTAAGGAGTGGAGCAATATTCTAGGCATGGTGAGCTTTATGAATTAGAGATCAAGTTGGGTGCAACATGTTTAGAAAAATATTAGACAAGAGTTGTCCACTCATCGGCTGACTTATCACCAATAACTGCTAGGTGAGTTAGTGAGCCAATCGGTGGGACCACACCATCCACTAAAAATTTTTGATTGTGGAGATTTTTGCATCTTTTCAAAGAGAGTGTAGGGATCTAAAAAAATAGTTGGAGCCTAAATTTATTTTAAAAATGAAACTCCTAAAAAAAATTGGTTAAGTCAATTATAAATCTAACTAAAAATTTTGACTCTCTATAGGAAAAATGTCAACATCAAACCCCTTAGCCAGAATCCTAAAGACCAACCATCTGATTGGACCCAATTTCAAGGATTAGCTTCAAAACTTAAAAATTATCTTAAGTTCTAAGAATCTGACCTATTTTTTGGATCAGGACCTTCTTCCTTTTCTAGACCATTCAACTATCGATCAAAGAGCATCTCATGAGAAGTGATTGGCGATAACAAGGCTAGGTGCTATGTGTTGGTCTCAATGTCGAATAAATTATAGTGCCAACATGTAGACATGAAGATTGCCACCTAGATGCTGGCTCATATACTAGAGTTGTATGTTGAGCAAAATCATATAGCACGCTACGAAGTATTGAAGAGACTTTCAAGGTTCAAATACATGATGGGCAGTCAATTCATGATCATTACTTGTCAATGATCAAGGACTTAGAAGAGCTTGAGAAGCTCAGCATGTCGATGGACAAGGATTTGTAGGTTGATTTGATCCTGCAGTCCTTGACCAATTCATATGGATAGTTTATAGTAAACTTTCATATGAATAAGATCTAATGCACCCTAGTTGAGTTGATAAATATGTTGGTAACTACTGAAGGAACCTTGAAGAGTTCGAGGGGCCCTATTTTTATTGTGGAGCAGACTTTTTCTAAGAGAAAGTCCTTTAGAAAGAAGATAAAGTTTGCAAAGAAGCAAACAACCGAGGGGAAGAAGAAGGAGAAGAAGTAAGAGCTAAGAAAGAAGGCCATGGAGAAGGAAAAATATTTCCACTACAACTCCGATAGCCATTAGAAGCAGAACTGCTCTACTTACCTAGCAAGCCTGAAGAATAAAAAGGAAGGAGGACCTTCTGAAGGTATGCTCATCATTGAGATGAACCTAATGGTTTCTTCTGCATCTAGTTGGGTGCTTGACTCTGGATCTAGTGCTCATTTATGCACTTTTTTATAGGGTCTTGAGGATAGCAGGAGGCTGAGGGATGGCGAGTTGATCTTATGCATCGAAAATAGAGCAAGAGTTATTACTGTAGTTATGAAAACATATCCTCTATGATTACCATCGGAGAGCATCTTAGTTTTAAGAGACTATTTTTATGTACCTACTGCGAGCAGAAATCTAATTTCTATCTCCTATCAGGCACAGGATGATTATGTAATTAGTTTCTTTAAGGACCACTGTATCATTCTTTATGAAAGAAATAAAATTAGAAGTATTTTTTAAATAAATAATCTCTATCAGTTATATGTAGATGTACCTATTAATTATATCAAACAAAATGTGAATGCCATAGGATCGAACGACCTAGACATAGTGTTAATGAAAAGTACTTATGGCACCTTAGACCAGGTCATATAGCAGAAGATAGGATTAATAAACTAAAGAAATCCAGACTAATGGATCCGTTGACATCTGAGTCATATCCAATTTTGTGAGTCATGCCTTCAAGGCAAAATGATCAAGCTGTCCTTTATGGGACATGGGAAAAGGACCATAGAGTTACTTGCTCTAGTATATATAGATATCTACAGCTCATTCAATATGCCAACCAAAGGCAGTTTTGTCTACTTCATTATCATTACCGATAATTTTTCTCAGAATGGGTATATGTACCTGATGCGATACAAGTCTAAAGCCTTTAAAAAATTTAAAAAATTCATAAATAAAGTAAAAAAATAAACTAAAAAGCCCATTAAGATTCTTTGATCAAATCAAGGAGGTGAATATCTTAGTAGAAAATTTCTAAACTATCTCAAGAAGAATGGCATAGTCTCATAATGGACTCTGCTTGAAATGCCTCAACTTAACAAGATTTCAAAATAAAGAAATTATTAAATATGGTCCATTCCATGATGAGCTTTATAGACCTTTTCGAATTTTTTTGAGGATAATCTGCTAACAACTATTTATGTACGGAATAAGATTCCTTCTAAAATAGTTTCTACCACACCATATTAGATGTGGCATGATAAGAAGCTAAGCTTGAGTCATCTCAAGATTTGGGATTATCCGGCCCATGTCAGGAGATAGTAGACGGACAAGTTAGAATCTACATCCTTTAGAGCTTGATTCATCAGATATCCTAAGGAGTCTTTAGAATATTATTTCTATCTTCCTAAAGACCATAATATGATTGTGAGTCAATATGCAATCTTTCTTGAAAAATAGTTTATTCAAGATGGTGGCATGAAAAGATAGATCAAGCTCGAGGAGAAAGTCTTTGAAGAGCAATGAGCCAAGGAACCTGAGGAACCTGGTCAGTCTAAACTAATCTACATACTACCTCCTCCACCTCGTAAGTCTAGTAGGATTTTTCATCCTTCTGAGAGATACTTAGATATTATTTTAGAGGATGTAAGAAAATATTCCTCATAAGAAATGGGATTCATAGAAATGATCTCAAAATCTATGATGAGGCAATATCAGATATTGACTCCAAAAAATGGCAAGAGGCAATGAGATCAGAAATTCACTCGATGTGCTCAAACCAAGTCTAGACCTTGGTAGATCCACCTGAAGGTATTGTACCTATTGAGTGTAAATAGATCTTTAAGAGAAAGATTGGTGTAGATGAAAATGTGGAGACATTTAAGGCTAGGTTAGTGGTGAAAAGGTATAGTCAGCATCAAGGTATTAGCTATCAACATACCTTCTCACCAGTGGTCATGCTAAAATTCATTCACACATTGCTTGCTATTGCAGCGTATTTCGATTATGAAATATGGTAGATGGATGTGAAAATAGCATTCTTAAATGGATATCTTGAGAAAGATTTCTATATAGAATAGCTACTTGGTTTCACTTTCAGTGATAGTGATCATAAGGTTTGCAAGCTACAAAGGTCCATCTATGCTTGGTTTCACTTTCAGTGATAGTGATCATAAGGTTTGCAAGCTACAAAGGTCCATCTATGGACTTAAGCAAGCATCTCGAAGCTGGAATGCTTGTTTAATGATGTGATCAAATTATTTAATTTCATCAAGAATGAGGAGTCCTATTATTCAAAATGATTAGTGGGAGCACTATTGTCTTTCTTGTATAGTATATGGACAACAACCTCTTGATTGGGAATGACATTCTCATGATGACCTCAATCAAGGTTTGGTTATCTAAGAAATTTTTTATGAAAGACTTAGGACATGCATCCTTTATTTTAGAGATTAAGGTGCATCCTTTATTTTAGAGATTAAGGTCTATAGAGATAGATCAAAAAGGATGCTAGGCCTGTCACAGGAGATGTACATAGAGGAGTTGAAGAGGTTTAGTATGGAGAACTCCAAAAGAAAACTTATACCCTTCAGACATATAATTCATCTTTCTAAGAAGATGTGCCCTAATACATCAGAAGAGATTGAATGCATAAGCAAGATCCCTTCTGCTTTGGCAATAGGGAGCCTCATATATGCTATGTTATATACACAACCTAATTTCGCCCATGTTGTGAGTGTCATTAGCAAATATCAATTGAATCTAAATGAGGAGCACTAGACTTCTATGAAATGTATCCTTAAGTACTTGAGAAGGACTAAGGATATACTTTTGATCTTTGATAATGAAGAACTCCATATCTAGGAGTATACAGATTTAGGCCTTATGTCTGATATTGATGATCGAAAGTCGACATCAGGTAGTTTATTCCTATGCAATGTGGTGTTATAAGCTAAAAGAGTTTCAAGCAGATAATGATTGTAGACTCCACCATGAAAGCACAATACATCGCTATCTTGAAAGCTGTGAAGGAAACATTCTGATTCAAGAAGTTCATTACAGAGCTTGGAGTGATGCCATCTGATACTATCTCCCTATACTACAATAATAATGGTGCCATAGTCTTAGCTAAGGAGCCGAGTCTTACTAGAAGTTCAAGCACATCGAGCGGCAGTTCCACCTCATTCGCGATTATCTCGGGAAGGGATATATCGAGATCAAAAAAGTTGATACTGCTAATAATGCGGTTGATCCACTAATGAAGTCTTTGAGCCAATAAAAGATTGAAGCCTATCTTGAGAAGATGGGACTTACATTTATAGCCAATTAGCTTTAGGTCAAGTGAGAGTTTGTTAAATATGTGCCTAAGAAGCTAGATTCGTCGATACTTATATATACTTTTTAAGAGCATTTTTATAATTTTGACTTATTATTAATAAAATAGATTATTTTTTCTATTACATTTGTGTTCTAAAAGTCTATGATACATCCACTAAGTTAACGGGTATGATAACATATATTTTAAGAGTTGAAAATTTGAGACATGTATTGTCATAATTAACTTATAAACTACTTTCGATCGTAGGATCATCATAAGGATGGTAATCAGCCTAGAAGATTGATGTATGCTTGCTTTCTTAGGATAGATGAGACTTGAATCTACGGTATGGAGATACTAGAGTGAGAGTACAGGTGCTTGTTTAGAATAAGAGTACTGAGCGTGATCACTTCAAGTAGTCATAGCTACCTTCTTATTGATGACTAGCTCGATGCAACAGTTGTGTCTGATTCTTTGACCTGAGATGTATCAATAGTTTATATTGAGAGTGTTATAGTTTAACTACACGATAACTCGATCTCCTAGTCATTTGAAATCTTGAGGTGTATGTTGGCTATAGCATGTTCATTATAGAAATTAGATCGCACCAAGATGGGATCTATCAACCTCGGTAGAGGAGTAATCTCATGATGGTCATGAGATTGAGTCCTAAAGACTATTGGTGTAGAATCTGGTTGATGTCGGATCGAGTTGGAGTTGGAAAAGAAGAGATCGCCATTGGTGACCTGCAAAATAAAGTTCCATCCGGAGTCGGTGGTGGTGGCTCTGGTAGGATCCTCCGATGATTAAGTCAGCTCTTCTTACCAACAAAAATAGAGTGCTCAGGTAAGAATTCAGCAGAATTTTGGAAAGAAGAAGAGTGCATAGAGAAAACATATCTGGAGGATCCCTTTTATAGACGAAGTTTGAAGCAGACTGATAGTGACAACTGTAATCGTTCAATCGTGGGCTACTTGGGGCCATCTAAAATTTATTATGGAGAGAGGTGTCGTTCATAGTAGACTAATAATTATAGTCATAACCATTCAATAGTGGGATTGCCTATTACAGACTGATAAATAAAAATCATAACCGACTGATAGTGGGATCGCCTGTAGTAGACTGATAAATGATAGTCGTAACCATCCGATGTTCGTTATCATGAGGTGCCCGTTCGTTGAAATTTAATAGTCGAAGTTCAAAGGAAGCAGGCATTGGTTGGTGAATAGTTTTGACATATATCAATTCTAAAGAAGTTTGAACTCCTAAAGGGAATACAACTAGAGAGGATCATCCGGAAGGAATACTACTTGAAATCTAAAAGTAATCCACTAGAGAAATTTGGATGGAGTTCAACTGATGGAGAAGTTCAGAAGAAATTTGGCTCCTAAAGAAATTTGACTGAAGAAAAAGTTCGAAAGGTGTTCGGCTCCTGAAGAAATTTGATTGAAAGAGAAGTTCAGAAGGAGTTCGGCTCTTAGAGGAATTTGACTGAAGAAGAAGTTCGGAAGGAGCTCGACTCTTAAAGGAATCCAACTAAAGGAGACGTCCGAATGGAATTTGGCTCCTAAAGAAAATCGACTGAAGGAAAAGTTCAGAAGGAGTTCGGCTCTTGAAGAAATTTGACTAAAGGAGAAGTCCAGAAGGAGTTTGGCTCTTGAAGAAATCCGACTGAAGAAGACATCCGAAAGGAGTTCAACTAAAAGAGGAATCTAACTAAAGGAGAAGTTTGGAAGAAGTTTGGCTCCTAGAGGAATCTGACTGAAGTAGACGTCCGGAAGAAATTCGGCTTCTAGAGGAATCCGACTAAAGGAAAAGTCCAGAAGAAGTTTGGCTCTTGAAGAAATCTGATTGAAGAAGAAGTTTGAAAGAAGTTTGGCTCTTGGAGGAATCCGACTGAAGGAGATGTTCGAAAGGAGTTTGGCTCTTGGAGGAATCCGACTAATGGAGACGTTCGGAAGGAATTCGATTCTTGGAGGAATCTGACTGAAGGAGAAGTCTGGAAGAAGTTCGGCTCCTGAAAAAATTTGACTGAATGAGAAGTCTAGAAGGAGTTTGGCTCCTAGAGGAATCCGACTGAAGGAGATGTCTGGACTGAAGGAGAATTTTTTATCGAAGCTCTTCTATGATTACCAGTCACATTAGGCTAAGCATCAAACTGAACTTTGGTGGGAGCAGGGTTTATCCACAATAATAGTCCCCCTACTCCTGAGTTTGAAATTGAATTCAAAATTAGAAGGAAGGGAAGAAAAAAAGACAATGGCTGAAGTCCCTGAGCTCGACCTCAGCTTTTTGGAAGAGGAGGAAGACGACGTGGATGCGGGACCGTCTAATGCTATAGTCGACCTTTCCTTCGATGAGCTCGCTTCTAGTCCGTTTGAACCTACCATAGAGGTGCTCGAACCAGTTCGAAAACCTGAGCCTCATTTTTCTCTCTATCATCTTCTTATGAAATGCTTATTGTGGACGTCGGGCTTATTGTGGACACCGAACTAGGACCTTTTCTGCAAATCAGGAAAAGGTTCTGCCTTTTGCATTTGACGTAGTCAGGTTGTTGTGGAAAAACATGTGTAAGTATTCTCCACCGAGCTTCTTCGTTCTCCACATCTTTGGTCTATGAGATTCCAACTTTTGCTCATGTTAGGATGAGGCTTTTCTTCTATTCTTACCATAGCTTACGGGGGTGCGTTACGAGTGTCGGTAGGGTCTCTTCCTCCACCCTATCTTATATCGATGAGGTCATCGGCTTTGCTCATGTTAGGACAAGGTTCTCCTCCTATTCCTAATGTGGCTTATGGAGGCAAATTTGGGCCATTGACAGGGGCTCTCCCCTCACCATGTCTAAAATGAATGAGGCTTTCGACTGTGCTCACACTAGGATGAGGTTCTTCTCCTGTTCCAAATGGGCTGTAGGGGCACCTTAGGACTATTGTCAGGGCCTCTCCCCTCATCTTGTCTAAAATGAATGAGGTCTTTGACTTTGCTCACATTATGATGAGGTTCTTCTCCTATTCCTAACAGGCTGTAGGAGCATATTAGGGCCATTGTCAGGGCCTCTCCTCTCATCTCATCTAAAATAAATGAGGTCTTCGACTTTGCTCATGTTAGGATGAGATTCTTCTCCTGTTCCTAACGGACTGTAGGAAAACCTTAGGGCCATTATCAGGGTCTCTCCCTCATCTCATCTAAAATGAACGAGGCCTTCGACTTTGCTCTCATTAGGATGAGGTTCTCCTCCTGTTCCTAATGAACTGTAGGGGCACCTTAGGGCCATTGTCAAGGGCCTCTCCCTCATCTCTGTCTAAAATGAATGAGGCCTTCGACTTTGCTCTCGTTAGGATGAGGTTCTCCTCCTATTCCTAATGGGCTGTAGGGGCACATTAGGGCCGTTGTCAGGACCTCTCCTCTCATTCCGTCTAAAATGAATAAGGCTTTCAACTTTGCTCTCATTAGGATGAGGTTCTCCTCCTATTCCTAACAGACTATAGGGGCACCTTAGGGCCATTGTCAGGGCCTCTCCCCTCCATCTTGTCTGAAAATGAATGAGGTCTTCAACTTTGCTCTCATTAGGACGATGTTCTTCCACTATTCCTAATGGGCTGTAAGGGCACCTTAAGGCCATTGTCAGGGCCTCTCTGCTCATATCATCTAAAATGAATGAGGCCTTTGACTTTTCTCTTGTTAGGACAAGGTTCTCCTTCTATTCTTAATGGGCTATAGGGGAACCTTAGGGCCGTTGTCAGAGTTTCTCTCCTCATTTCATCTAAAATGAACGACATCTTCGACTTTACTCTCATTAGGATGACATTCTCCTCCTGTTCTTAATGGATTGTAGGGGCATCTTAGGGCCATTATCAGGGCCTCTCCTCTCATCTCATCTAAAATAAACAAGGTCTTTGACTTTGCTCACGTTAGGATGAGATTCTCTTCCTGTTCCTAATGGACTGTATTTTTCATGAAATTAAGTTCATGGGGTTGTCCTCCTTTATCATCGGTACACAACAAAGATTAGGATGTTGGAGTAGGAAGATTTCATTATAATCAAATTATCGATAATACATTCGTAGATTTTCTAAATTCCATGGTTAAGGCTGGTCTATCCCCCTGAGTTTCTTCAAGTAGTACATCCCAGGTCGGACGACTTTTGTGACCTCCTAGGATCCTTCCCAATTTGGGGCAAGCTTTCCCTAGCTCAAAGGCTGAGAGATAGCGGCTCGCCGAAGTATTAAGTCCCCCAGAGATAGTATTGATGATGCTGAGTGGCGGTCGATCTCCTTATTATTTCTTCCTCCTTGATGGTTCTGACTGTGGTAGTACTCTCAATCGATCTTCTCTTACTTCAGACCGACGTCTATGGACCACTGAGGGGGGCATAGTTGTAAAACCTTCTGGGAGGAGAACTTCATCATGCCCTTCTGTCGGGGCTTCCTTGACGATGAGCTCTAGAAGGAGTTCAAGCTCGCTTACGCTCGGGGGAAGACCATGAGCATAGTTGAACTTCATTCGATCCTCCATCAACTACGGATTTATTAGACTTGCCCGCCCACCGCTCTCCTACAGCTTCCTCATCCTTCAACTTGAAGGCTTCTTCCACTCGGGCATATCCTTTAGCTCAAGCTAGCAAATCGGTAAAGTCTCGGGGTACTTCTTCTCCAGGAAGAACAGCAAATCATTCTTCTGAAGGCCACCCTTGAGTGCGGCCATTGCAATAGACTGGTCCTAGTTTCGAGCTTACAATGTAGCAGCATTAAATTGGATGACATAAGCTTGGATAGATTTTCCCTCCCTCTGCTTGATATTCATCAGAAAATCCAAACCTCGAAGCAGATGTCGGCTGCTGATGAAGTGAGCCACAAACTGATGGCTTATCTGATCAAAGAAGAAGATCATACTAGACTTCAACGTTAGGTACCAATTTCTTACTACTTCCTTTAAGGTAGATGAAAAAGCTCAGCATAAGATGGCATCTGGTGCTCCATGGTGCAGCATCATGGTTCGAAAGACCTTCAGATGATCAACCAGATCAGAGGTTCCATCATATCTTTAAAATTACAAAATCTTGAAGTTCGATGGAATGGACTCTTGCATAATTTAGAAAGAGAAAGGGGGATCGGTGTGGATATTGTCATGGTGAGCTGGGGTGATGTAGCAGAGTTTTTCAATCAATCGGTCTATCTCTCATAGTTTCTGATCAAGGATGTCATCTCGATCACAAATCTTGGAAGGCTTCTAGCTGTAGATGGGGAAGGTCTCTTTCGAAGAAGAATCACGATCTGAATAAGGATCATCTGCTCTCTATTTCTTCTTCCCAGGGGCAACGGGTATGCTAGCCCAAGTGCTCCTCCTTAGAATCGATTTCTGACATTTCGATGGTAGGTTTCCTGATGGAATCACCATCGAGGGCTGCCGCATGATCTGCACCATTTTGGTGAGATCCTGAATCCACTGCATCAGCAGGTTAAACTGCTCTGGATCTACCATGGCCATCGATGGAGGAGAAGATTGAAGCATCGATGATGGAGCAAGAGCGGATGGATCTGACTCAGATCTGATGGCAAAAGTGATAGATCTCTGGATGGTTGCCTTCTTTGGAGGCATTTTTTGGGATTAAGGAAGAGGATGGAGATGAACCTTAAAGAAGAAGATCCATAGGATCAACCGAGCACTCCTTTAAGAACAAGAGTACCTTAGGAATAGAGCGCCCTTCCTCTAGTGCCAATCCTATTGGTGTAGAATCTGATTGACGTTGGATCGAGCTAGAGTTTGGAAAGAAGAGATCGCCATCGGTAACCTGCAAAATAAAATTCCATCTAGAGTCGGTGGTGGTGGCTCCGACAGGACCATCCGATGATCAAGTTAGCTCTTCTGACCAATAGAAATAGAGTGTTCAAGCAACAATTTAGCAGAGTTTTGAGAAGAAGAAGAGAGCTTAGAGAAAATATATCTGGAGGGTCCTTTTTATAGATGGAGTTTGGAGCAGACTGATAGTGACAACCATAATCATCCGATCTTGGGCTGCTCGAGGCCATATGAAATTTATTATGAAGAGAAGTGTCACCCATAGTAGACTGATAATGATAGTCTTAACCATCCAAAAGTGGAGTCGCTTGTAGCAGACTGATAAATGACATTTGTAACAGTCTGATAGTGGGGTCGCGTGTAGCAGACTGATAAATGATAGTTGTAACCGTTCGACGTCTGTTGTCGTGAGGTGTCCATTCATTGAGATTTAATAGTCGAAGTTTGGAGGAAGCAGACATTGGTTGGTGAAGAGTTTTGATATATATGAATTCTAAAGAAGTTCGGACTCTTAAAGAGAATATAGGTAGAGGGGATCATCCGGAAGGAATACTACTTAAAATTTGAAAGTAATCCACTGAAGAAATCTGGATGGAGTTTGATTGATGGAGAAGTTCGAAAGGAGTTCAACTCCTAGAGGAATCCGATCGAAGAAGAAGTTCAAAAAAGGTTCAGCTCCTGAAGGAATCCGATTGAAGAAGACGTCTGAAAGGAGTTCGGCTATTGGAGGAATCCGACTGAAGGAGAAATTTGGAAGGAGTTTGGCTCTTGATGGAATTCGACTGAAGAAGACGTTCGGAAGGAGTTTGGCTATTGGAGGAATTCGACTAAAGAAAACATCTAAAAGGAGTTCGACTCCAGGAGGAATCCGACTGAAGAAGAAGTTTGGAAGAAATTCGACTCCCGAAGGAATCTGACTAGAGAAGACATTCGGAAGGAATTTAACTCTTGGAGGAATCCGATTGAAGGAGAAATTTAGAAGAAGTTTGACTCCTGGAGGAATCTAACTGAAGGAGACATCCGAAAGAAGTTCGACTGCTGGAGGAATCTGACTAAAGGAGACATTCGAAAGGAGTTTGACTCCTGAAGAAATCCAATCGAAGAAGACGTTTGGAAGGAGTTCGGCTCCTGAAGAAATCCAACTGAAGGAGACGTTTGGAAGAAATTTGACTTCTGGAGAAATTCGACTGAAGCAAAAGTCCAGAAGAAGTTTGGCTCTTGGAGGAATTCAACTGAATGAAAAGTTTCGAAGAAGTTTGGCTCTTGGAGGAATCTGACTGAAGGAGAAGTTCGGAAGGAGTTTGGCTCCTAGAGAAAATTGATTGAAGGAGATGTCCGAAAGGAGTTCGACTGTTGAAAAAATCTGACTAAAGAAGAAGTTCAGAAGGAGTTCGACTACTGAAAGAATTCAATAGAAGGAGATGTCTGGAACGAGTTTGGCTTTTGAAGGAATTTGACTGAAGGAGACATCCGAAAGAAGTTCGGCTCCTGGAGGAATCTGACTGAAGAAGAAGTCTGGAAGAAGTTTGACAGCTGAAGGAATCTGATTGAAGGTAAAGTCTGAAAGGAGTTCGGCCCCTAAAGGAATCCGACTGAAGGAGACGTTCTGAAGGAATTCGGCTCTTGAGAAAATCTGACTGAAGGAGAAGTCTGAAAAAAGTTTGACTCCTGAAGGAATTTGATTGAAGGAGAAGTTCGGAAGGAGTTTGGCTCCTGAAGGAATCCAACTAAAGGAGACGTCTGAAAGGAGTTCAGTTGTTGAAGGAATCCGACTGAAGGTGAAGTCCGAAAAGAGTTCGACTCCTAGAGGAATCTGATTGAAGGAGATGTTCAAATGAAATTTGGCTCCTAGAGGAATCTGACTAAAGGAGAAGTCTGGAAGGAGTTCGACTCTTGGAGGAATCTGACTGAAGGAGACATCCGAAAGGAGTTTGGCTCTTGGAGGAATCCGACTGAAGAAGACGTCCGAAAAGAGTTAGGCTGCTGGAGGAATCCGACTGAAGGAGAAGTCCAAAAAAAGTTTGGCTCCTAGAGGAATCCGACTGAAGGAGAAGTCCGAAAGGAGTTTGGCTTTTGGAGGAATTTGACTGAAGGAGAAGTCTGGAAGAAGTTTGGCTCCTGGAGGAATCCGACTGAAGGAGACATCCGGATGGAGTTTGGCTCCTGAAGGAATCTGACTGAAGGAGAAATCCGCACTGAAGGAGAATTTTCAATCGAAGCTCTTCTATGATTACCAGTTACATTAGGCTAAGCATCAAACTGGACTTTGGCGAGAGCAGGGTTTATCCCCAATAAAGGCCATGGCCGTGGTAGTTTGAAATAATAGAAAAGTGTTTCTATTAGGATTTCACATCTAATCGAATTGAGTGATTCAATCATATGACAAGAATCGGATTTGACGAGTCAACCTTAACCTAATCCTATTGAGACTTATGATAGAAGAACCCAATCACATAGTTGACTATACTGAGAGGTTCATATTCAATTTTGATGGGTTAGCACCACATGCTGCTAGGTGTCACTAGTAGATTATGGGATCAATTAGAATTATCTTGATGATCGATGATTCTAATTGAGCGAATCAAAATGAATTCTGGTCCATTGAAAGGTGTTTTGATAATGTCAATGATGGAGATCGCGACATGTTCGATTACCATATAGAATTGAACCTAACTAGATCATATAAATAAAGGTTTGGATTTGGATATCATTAATTGGGCTCATGTGGTCCGATTGATTTGGATTAAATCCAATTAGGTTCAAGAAAATCTTGCTAGCACACAATTGTACCTAACTTTCTCCTTCTATGGACTTCCTGATTGATTTGGACTCAGTCAAATTGGATTTGGCTCATTCAAAAACCATGTATGGATTTGTCCTGGTCAGATCAGACCATGTCCTAGTCAGATCAGGCCTTGTCCTAGTCTTAGATTGAAAGGATCAGGATAAGATACCTTTGACCTAGTCTTGTAAAAGAAAGAAGGGAGAGGGGCATGTGCCCCCTGGAGTTTCTCTTGGGGTGTGCACCCTAGATGATTTTTTGTGAAGTGAGAGGGAACATGCCCTTTCCTGGTGTGTGCCACTATGGATAAAGATGAGGTGGTTTTTGGTTGCTCATTTAAATTAGTTTGAATGGGTCAAAACAAGTTTGAAATAGTTCAAACTCTAGAGAGATTTTCTTTCTAATGCCATTGCCATTATCTAGATAATGTGGCAATTTTTTTTATGGAAATTTATGTGACAAAAACCCATGAGAAATCAGAAGCAGGCATGGGGGCTTAGAGAGAGTCCTTCTGCTTTAAGAAAATTGATCCAATCAATTACTTAAAACCCTAGGACTCTTAGGTATCTTATTTTGTCTATGAATAGGAACCTAGCCAAAGGGTTTGTTCAGTCCACATCCCAACGCCCAATCTTTACTACCATTATCCATGCCTCCTCTCTCTCATCTAATCCCTCTCTCCCACATCCAAGGGTTGGGCTATCTAGTGCTCTGAAAATCGAAGTGTTGATCGCTCAAGTTCGAGTCAAGGATTCTTCGATCGTGTGTCGATTGGATCATTACTGGAGATCAAATCAAAGGCATTTTTTAAAAGATCTCTTATTTATTTTTAATGATTAGATCAAGAAGAAGACCTCCAGATTTGACTTGAGTGAATGCTAGTAGAGGCCGAGCATGTGCATAACTCAAGTCGGATCTTGGGACAGCATTATGATCATCATAGTGAGTGAATAGTTCACTCAAAATCAAGTGGTATTTCGATACCCAATTTGCCTTTTAGTTTTAGATCTATGTAGTAAGATCTAAGAACTCTCAGATCTAAGAACTCTCGGTGAGAAAATTTTTAAATTCTATTGCTTAACCTGATCCAATCAGGTCGATTCTGCAATTCCTTTAGATGCAATGCAGAGATCCAGTTCTAAAAAATGGTTTAAAGCCATGAAATCTGAAATGGAGTCCATGAAGGTCAACGACGTATGGATATTAGTTGATCCACCTGAAGGAATAAAATTCATAGGATGTAAATGGGTCTTCAAAAGAAAGAGAGGTGCAGATAGGAAGGTGGAGACTTATAAGACTTGTCTGATTGCTAAGAGATATCGTCAATATTACGGTATAGACCATGACAAGATATTTTCTCTTATGGTAATGCTCAAATCCATTCGGATTATATTTATGATAACTATCCATCTAGACTATAAAATCTGGCAGATGGATATGAAGATAGCTTTTCTATATGAAGAGCTAGATGAAGAGATGTATATAATACAACCTGAAGGATTCATATCCATAGATAAGTTTAAGCTTTGCAAGCTTCAAAGATCTATTTATAAATTAAAATAGGTATCTCAGAGTTGGAACATGCATTTTAATAAGATGGTCAAAATATATGGCTTCGTTAAGAACGAAAAGCCCTGCACATACAAGTAGGCCAATGATCCAATAGTTATATTTCTTGTGTTGCATGTGGATGACATTCTCTTAATCAAAAATAACATTCCTACATTACAAAAAATAAAAATTTGATTGTCATCTTAGTTCTCCATGAATGACTTAGGAGAAGCATCCTACATCCTAGGGATGAAGATCTATGGGATAGATCTAAGAGGTTGCTCGGGTTGTCCTAGTCCACATACGTAGACATTATGCTAAAGCCGTTCAATGTGGAGAATTTCAAGAAGGGTTATTTATCAATAGGCCATGGAATTTCTCTCTCAAAGAGGGCTTGTCCAACAACATCTTAAGAGAGAGAGCATATGAGTAGAATTTTATATACTTCGATAGTGGATTCTATCATGTACGCCATGACATGTAAGAGATCAGATGTAGCATACTCACTAGGGATAGTGAGTAGATAGCAATCTAATCCAGAGAAGAACTACTGAAAGGTTGTTAAAACCATCCTTAAGTATTTGAGAAATACAAAGGACCAGTGGCTTGTTTATGATACAGGTTTGAAACTTATGGGGTATATAGAGTCCAATTTTCAATCTGATCATGATGATAGCAAAAGTATATCAGAATATGTATTTACCTTTAATGGTGGAGCTATCTGTTAGAAGAGTTTCAAGCAGCATATTATAGCTGACTCAGTATGCGAGATGGAGTATGTTGTTGCATCATATGCTATCAAAGAAACTGTGTGACTAAGAAAATTCATCATCGAGCTTGGAATAGCACCTTCCTTTGATGGTCCAGTTATGCTCTACTATGATAGCTCTAGAGCCATTACTCAAATGAAGGAACCAAAGGCATACCAACAGACCAAGCACATTATGCATCACTACCACCATATCCGGAAGACCATGGATTGAGATGATGTCGACTTTCAAAAGATTGATGAAAAGAAGAATCTGGTCAACCCATTCACTAAAATCGTTGTGGTAAGAAGTTCGACAATCACAAGTCAAAGATGGATATTAGATACTATATCGATTGGATTTAGTCTAAGTGGGAGTCTGTTGGAAATTATGTTCCAAAGACAATTATCAGTCTGTTGATGGTTAAGCTTTTTCATATAATTGTATATGAATTATACATGAATAAATTATTATTTTAGCTTTTCATCATAAATTTTTTGTATCTTCTAATGAACTCCTATGTTATGATAAAGTTCTTAAAACTATTTAGAATCAATAAAGAACGATTTATTATTTAGTCCTTAAATCTATTCACGATCAAATGATACATTATTCCCAAGGATGATAATGTTTATCGAGTGTAGATCATTGTATGCCATATGGGTTGGTTGTCCTCTTAACCAAGAAGCGTGAAGACACTGGTAGGGCATGCAAGTGAGATGTAGAGGTACATCTATACTAAACGTGATCAACTCCGGAGCTTTCTGCTATCAAGTCTTACTCCAAAGAGATATGGGTATAAGTGTCCCTTCGACCTAAGATCATCATGGTAATTTTCAAGCAACTTACTATGCTTTGATGTTGGACTATCTAAATATTTAATTTAGTGACCAAAGGTTTCTGGGCACAGTCAAGTATTTGAGGGTTCGGTGTGTGAATCAAGACAAGATTGACCACTCAAATTTATAGGAGTTATGTTAAGTTGTATTTCAATTTAGCAAAGTCTTAGCCAGGATAATCCTTATGAGGAGTCATAGGACTGATTACATAAAGACATAATATGGATGTACTTCTCAAAGTTGGTAGTTTAACACGGAGTCATCCTAAACATAGAGATCAAAAGAATGAATTATACGATAACCATATTCGAGTAGGTTCTAAATATTGTGATTATAACTATGCGGCCTATCCAAACATTGGGTACTGTTGTTGCTGAAAACTATGCACTTCGAAAGCAGAGTGGTCGGTTACTCATAGAAGATGCTGGAGTGACATGCAAAATAAAGTCTGAGTTGGAGGAGTTGACTCCAGCAAGGATTCTCTGATGCTCAAGTTAGTAGAGAACTATCGAGCAACAACATATTCTCTGAGAAGGATTTCTTGCTTACTTGGATCCTCGAAATTTGTGATATTTGTAGAAGAAGATCTTATGATTGTTATGTCGTTCCGCTAAACACGTCGTTTTGAGATTGTGGTCATTTTTTAGGATAGGAAGGCTGTCGCTGGTGTGTTTGAAATTCTCTATTTATCTCTACCATTTTTGGCTTAGTAAGGAATAGTTGGATCGTGATTAGATCTCAGCTGTATCACCATTTATCTTGGAATGGAATTATTAGGATCAACAAAGTACTTCGGACTGCTTTGCGGGTCGAGAGAGAGTGTATGAGGTATTTTGATCTTAGAACACTGATATCCTAGTGCCGATCCAAGGCAACCCAGACATCGGATAGCTTGATCTGAGGTGCTCACATTTTCATCGTAACACTACCCCCCTGAAATGAAAAATTAGGTTTCTTCTACCACAGGATGCATCTGATCGGATCAAATTTGTAGTGGAATAATTTTAAAATTTTTTTATGATCTAATTAGATATGAGAGTTCTCAGATCTGATTAGATTGATCTAAAATTTAGAAGTAAAATAAAAATAAAAATAGTGATAATAATTATCACCTGATTGAATAAACTGTTTATCCATTATGATGATCAGACGACTGATTCGAGGTTCTAATTGAGCCGCACACATGCTCGCCCTCTATCGATATCCACTTGGGTTAGATCTAAAAGTCTCCTCCTTCTAGATATGATCTCCAAAGATCAAATCTGATGTCTTACTATAGAGCCTTCAAAATGAACTCCAAAGGCGTTCGTCTCATGAATATCGTCGTCTCTCACTAATCTTCATGCCAATGGGACTTGATCTTTACTCGTAGGTTTAGCTCAACTCTTGGGCATGGAGAAGAGGGAGAGGATTAGATGAGGGAGGCATGGAGATGGTGATTTTGGTAGGACTTCACCATAGAGAATTTTCTATGCACAACAGCTTGCGTAAGGCCCTATTTACAGACCAAACCAATAGTCCCTTCGCATGTGACTTTGAATAGGTCAAAGGCAACAAGCAGAAGAACTCTCCCATGATCTCCATGCCCCACACCTCTTTTTTTAGATTTTTGTCACACAAAAATAAAGGGATATGGCATGGAACAATTTGGGATAAGATTAAGTTGGCGCATAATTCTTATCTCCCAAGAGTTTGAACTATTCAAACTTTTGATCCATTCAAACTTGATTTGAATGGGATACCTCCATACATATCCATATGGGGTGCACGGCTAAAGAAAGAGTGTGCCCCATATTCCTCACGTAAATCCCATATGGACGTGCGTCCTCAGATAAATTCTAGGGGGTGCACGTCATATCTCTTCTTTCCTGCATACTGGGTCAACATTTGACCCTTATCTTGTTCCCATCTTATAAGATTAACATAAAATCTTTTCAAGTCCGATCCAATAAATTTATGTCAAGTTCTAACCAAGTTAGAACAAGCCTTGATCAGGCCAGGACAAGGTCCAACCAAATCAAGACAAATCCATCTAGAATTTTCGGGAGAGGCTTGTCCAAATTTCATCTCATGATTTTAGGACAAGCCCTAATTTGGCAAAGACAATCCTTGTCTTGTTCCCATCTTATGGGATTTAGAATAAGTTTTGATTAGACCAAGACAAGGTCCAATCAGATTAAGATAAACCTCTATAGAGTTTTTGGATAAGTCTTATCCAAATAGTTCCACAAATTAGCAGGTCTTGTCCTATTTCCATCTAATGGATTAGGACAAGCCTAGATCAGGTTAGGATAAGATTTTTCTAATCTAGACAAGTTTCAGTCAGACTAGGGCAAATCCATATAAGGCTTCTAGATGAGTCAAATCCAATTTGGCTTAGTCAAGATGATCCAAAAAGACTATAGAAGAAAAATGCTAGGCTCAATCATGTGCTAGTATGATTTTCTGGAACCTAATTAGATCTAATCCAAATCAATCAAACTAGATTAGCTCAATTGATGACATCTAGATCTAAATTCTTATTTGTGTGATCCAGTTAGGTTTAATTCTGTATGGTAATGGGACACATCATGATCTCTATCATCAACATCATCAAAATATCTTTCGATGGACCAAAACTCTTCCAATTCATCCAATTAGAATCGTCGATCATCAAGACAATTCTAATTGATCCCAAAATCCACCAATGACACCTTGTAGTATATGGTGGCAACCCATCAAAATCGAATAGTGAACCTCTCAATGAAGCTACCTGTATGATTGGGTTCTTCTATCATGTGCTCTGATGGGATTAGGATTAAGGTAAACCCGTCAAACCTAACACCCATCATATGAATGAATCATTCAATTCAAGTCCGATTGAAATCCTAATAGAAACTCCTTTCTATTATTTCACACTACCATGGCCATGCATTTTAGAACTCGATCTTATGATCATCATAGGACTACTCCTCTATCGAAGTTGATAGATCCCATCTTGGTGCGATCTAATTTCTACAATGAAGATGCTATAGCCAACATACACCTCTAGAATACAAATGGCTAGGAGATCAAGTTATGGTATAGTCAAACTATAACACCCTCAAGGTGAACTATCGATGCACCTCAGGTCAAAGAATTAGACACACGCTACAGCATTAAGCTAATCATCGATGAGAAGTAGGCTCCCTTATGACTACTAGAGGTGGTCATGCTCAGTGCCCTCGTTCTCTAACAAGTACTTGTACTCTCACTCCGGTATCTCCACACCATAGAATCAAGACTCATCTATCCTAAGAAAGTGATCATGCACCAATCTTTCGGATCAATCACCATCCTCATAATGATCCTACGATCGAAAGTAATTTATGAGTTAATTATGATAACACATGCCTTAAATTTTCAACTCTTGAGAATATATGTTATCATGTCTATTAACTCAATGGATGTATTACAGACAATTTATACATAATATGATAGAATAAATAATTTTTTAATTAATTCTAAGTTAAAATTATGAAAATGCCCCTAGAAAGTATTTAACCAGTATCACCCAATCTGGCTTCTAGGACATACATCTAACAAACTCTTACTTGATCTAAAGCTAATTGGCTACAAATCTAAGTCCCATCTTTTCAAGGTGGGCTTGAATCTTCAGCTTGCCTAAAGGCTTCATCAGTGGGTCAACCGCATTATCTACAGAGTCGACTCTCTTAACCTCGATGTGTTCCTTCTCGAGGTAATCACGGATGAGGTGGAAGCATCTTCTTGGAACTCTTCCAACTTACAGTACCATCATTGCATAGGAACAAACTTTCAGATGTCGACTTTCGATCATCTATGTTAGATATAAAGTCTGAGTCTACATACCTCTGGATCTAGAGTTTACCATGTTGAACCTCTTCAGCACTTTCTCTATGTGAAAGACCTAGTATCGTCTACAATCTATCTTTATAGACCTAAAATGAAGGAAGCCTTACCTAGGTCTTTCAAAGAAAATTTCTTAGATAACCATACTTTGACCTATATCAGCATGGGAATATCATTTTCAATCAAGAGGATGTCATCCATGTACAATACGAGAAAGACAATAGCGCTCCCACTGACCTTCTTCAACATACTTGATTTTTTCTCGTTCTTGATGAAATCAAATAATTTGATTACATCAAGCATTCCATCTTCGAGATGCTTGCTTAAGTCCATAGATAAACCTTTGTAGCTTGTAGACCTTTGTGATCACAATCACTAGATGTGAAAATAAATGACTATTCCATATAAATATCTTTCTCAAGATATCCAATTATGAACTCCGTTATGACATCCATCTGCCATATTTCATAATTGAAATATGCTACAATGGCAAACAATGTACGGATGGATGGCCACTGAGGAGAAGGTAACCTGATATCCTTTCGCCACTAGCCTATCTTTGAATGTCTCTACATTTTCATCTGCACATATCTTTCTCTTGAAGATCTATTTATACCCAATAGGTACTATGTCTTTAGGTGAATCTACCAAGATCTAGATTTAGTTCGAGCACATCAAGTCAATCTTTGACTTTATTGCCTCTAACTAATTCTCGAAGTCGGTATTTGATATTGCCTCGTCATAAGTTCTAGGATCATCACTATGAACCCATTTTTCATGAGAAACATTTTCTCTACATCCTGTAAAATAGTACCTAAGTACCTTCAAAAGGATGGAAAATCCTATTTGACCTACGAGGTGGATGAGGTAGTGAATTATGGATCAGCTCTGACTAACTGGATTCCTGAGGTTCCTTGGCTCATTGCTCTTTGGAGATTTTCTCCTCGAGCCTAATCTATCTTCTGATGTCACCATCTTGAACAAACTATTTTTCAAGAAAAATGATCTATCAACCCACAATCACATTATGGTCTTCCGAAAGATAGAAGTAATATCCTAATAACTCTTTTAGGATATCTAATAAATTGAGTTCTAAGAAACCAAGACTCTAACTTGTCCACCACTGGACAATCCCAATTCTAAGATGACTCAGATTTGGCATTTTATCATGTCATATCTCATACGGTATGGTAGGAATAATTTTAGATGGAATCCTATTAAACTAATCCTAAAGAAACTTAGGAAGATCCATGAAGCTCATCATGGACAGACCATATCTAATAGGATCCATTTTCTCCATTCTAAAATCCCATTAAGTTGAGGCATTCTAGGTGAAGTTCATTATGAAACTATACCATTGTCCTTGAGATAGTCTAGAAATTTCCAACTAAGGTATTCACCTTCTCGATCTGATCGAAGAATCTTAATGGGCTTTCCAGTTTGCTTTTCTACTTCGTATCTAAATTTTTTGAACTTTTTAATGGCTTCAGACTTGTATCATATCAAGTATACATATCCATATCAAGATAGATTATTGATAAAGATAATGAAGTAGACATAATTATCTCTAGCTGGCATATCAAATGGACTGCACACATCTATATGTACCAGGGCAAGTAGGTCTATGGCCCTTTTTCATGTCCCACAAGAGAAAGCTTGGTCATTTTACTTTGAAGGCATGATTCACAAATCGGATATAACTTGAAAGTCAATGGATCCATTAGTCCGAAGTTTTTTTATTTGTTAATCCTGTCTTTAGCTATATGACCTAGCTTAAGGTGCCACAAGTACCTTTCATTAGCACTATCCCTAGATCATTTTGATCCTGTGGCATTCACGTTTTGCTCGATAGACTCAATGATGAGCATTCTTTCAGAAGGTCCTTCTTCCTACTTGTTCTTCAGGTAGCTAGGTATGCAGGGCAATCTGGCTTTCAATGGCCATCGGAGTTGCAGTGAAAATACTCTTCTTCGGCTCATCCTTCTTTTTCTCTTTTGTTTTCTGCTTTTTTGTAGACTTCTTCTTCTTTCCAAAAGACATTCTCTTGGAAGAAGTCTGTTACATAGTAAAAACTGAATCCTTTGAATCCTTCAAAGTTTGCTCGGTAGTAACTAGCATATTTATTAACTCAGCCAAGATGCACTAGAGCTTATTCATATGGAAGTTCATAATGAACTGCCCATATGAATAAATCAAGAAGTGTAGGATCACATCAATCTATAGTTCCTTATCCATCAAGACATTGAGCTTCTCAAGCTCTTCTAGGTTCTTGATCATTGCTAGGCAATGATCTTTGACCGACTGCCCATCATGCATCTGCACCTTAAATAGTCTTCTCGAGACTTGCTGTGCAACTCTATTCATCGAACAACTCTTGCAAGTATGCCAACATTTGACGACCAGTACTGATGTCTTCATGTTGGTGCTGTAATTCATCTAACATTGAGCCCAATATATGGCTCCTTACTTTGTTATAATCGTCAGACCACTTCTCACGAGACATTCTCTGATCAGTAGTCGGACGAGCTAGTAAAGGGGAAGTCCTGGTCCAATAGATAGGTCAACTTTTTGAATCCAAAATATTTTTGAAGTTCTTTAGCCAATCCTTATAAAATGGTTTGGTCAACTTGTGGGTATCTAGGATTCGGGCTAAGGGTTTTGATGCAGATATTTTCCTGTAAAGGGTCAAAATTTTTAGTTAGACTTGTAATTTGACTCAACCAATTTATTTAGGAACTTCATTTTTAAACAAATTAGGCTCCCACTATTTTCTTGGATCCCTATACTTTCTTAGCAGAGATGCAAAAATCTCCATGATCATTGATTTTTAGTGGGTGATGCGATCCCATCGACTGGCTCACCACCTCACCTAACAGTTATTAGTGATAGATCAATCGATGAGTGGATAACTTTTGTCCAATGTTTCTCTAAACATGGTGCATCCAAACTTGATCTCTAATTCATGAAGCTCACCATGCTCAGAATATTGCTCCACTCTTTAGTTAAATAATACCCACCATTTGCATAAATTGGATTTCTAATTAGGTCCCTCACTATATTCGAAATATTGAGTCCAACCCATCTTCCAACCCATATAATCCAATGCCTAATAAACATGGTTGCATCTTTTCGGTGCAACTGAACCACTATATCCAGTCGAGAATAATCAACTTCAGAAAGAGCTCACACATTTAGAATGGTGGAAGATCTAGAACTTAATATTTTCTTAGGAAGATTTGATTTGATCACTTAGACTCAACTAGTCATAATATTTATGACTAACCTAGTGGCATGGATTAGCTCGAATCATTAGCCACCTCAAACCAGAACTAGATCGACTCAATCAGCTAGGTAAGTGAGATCAGTGGGAGGAATATGCCATTAACTCATCGTATACGCATTCAGGTTGAGTAGCTTTCAATTAAAAACCATTGATCATATTTTCCATACTTACCTTAGACACCGACTTGTCTGGCCAGAACTAATTGGATTAGCTTACAATCCAGGCGTGAACCACGACGCCAAATTAGGTCTTAACTTGATCAACCACATGTGACTATGAGTCGATCTTGATCCAGATTTAATCCTATTAGGCTAGTCAAATCTAAGCACTCTTGATCCCACCTAACCAACTCTTGATTTGGTTTGATCAACCGCTAGACCTAATTAAGCTACCCATACCCGAACCCATGATTTATGATGGTGTCTTAGATCTAAAAATTCATGATTTTAGATTTAATTATTTTTATAAACTTAATTTTTAATTAAGTCCAAGGGTTTAATAACAAAACATGCATCAAAAAATTCTAGGATTTTAGGATCTAGGATTTTGCAGAAAAGTAAGTTTTTGATTTTTGATTAAGGACAAATGCGCAGCACCCCTACATGCCATAAAAGCACCCCATCGAATGAAAAGAGAGGATATTTAAACCCTTCTTACTCTTATGATTAGATAGCCAAGAGGAATGCCCTAATCAAAAATATGAACTATACTATAAAACTATTAAATCTAAAGCATATAACTATTACATGATTTAAGATCTAATCTATACATGTTTTGCATACATCTCATGTATCAAATTTAATATTTAAATTTATATTTTAGATCTGATTATATCTGATGTAATATCTAAAAATAAAATTTTAAATGATCTCATTAAAAAAATTTTTTAATCTAGACTACTCATGGCATAGATCTATGGAACTAGTCTAGACATGCATTGCGTATGTCATACATATGAAACTTTTAAATGCATCTCATGCTTTCAGATCTAATTATATCATATATAATATTTTAAATTTAACTAATCTAATCATATAATCTTCAAAAAATTAAATAAATATTTTATTAAATTTATGATGCAGACAATGAGATTAAACTAGAGATCTAGTCTAGACTTATGCTGCCTATATCACATATATCAAAATTTTAAATTAGACCTTATGTTTCAAATCTGATTACATCTAATGTAACATCTAAAATTTAAATGATCAAATCATAAAAAAATTTAATTAGATCTAATGTAAAATATATTTGAAAACTATCATGATATAGAACAATAGATCTAGATTAGAACATGCATTGTTTATGTCAAACATATATATATATAAAACATGTAATTTTTTAATTTAGATCTGATTACATCCCATGTAATATCTAAAAATCAAATAATTAGATCATAAAAAATAAATTTTAGATCTATCTAAACATAGATCTGGAAACAGCAACCTGGCTCTGATACCAGTTGAAAGAAAAAATTAGATTTTTTCTACCGCAGGATGCATCTGATCGGATCAAATTTATAGTAAAATAATTTTAAAATTTTTTAATGATTTGATAAAATCTAAGAGTTCTCAGATCTAATTAGATTGATCTAAAATTTAAAAATAAAATAAAAATAAAAATAGTGATATTAGTTATCATCTGATCAGGTAAACTATTTATCCATTATGATGATCTGATGATTGATCCGAGGTTTTGATTGAGTCACGCATGTGCTTGGTCTCTACCAGAATCCACTCAAATTAGATCTAGAAGTCTTCTCCTTTTGGATCTGATCTCCAAAGATCAGATCTGATGTCTGAAGGAAATCGAGCAGGGTTTAGAGCATGCTTTTTGAAAACTTTTTTCGAATAAAATATAGTGGAAACTAAAATTAATCTAATATTAATTCTATAGTATGCATTAATCTAATCAGTTATCCTAATCAGGATCTAGATATGGTAATATGTAATGAAAAAAATAAAATGCAATCGATCAGCAAATCATATTTGCTGACCTATACGAATTTAGAACTCGATACCTGTGCATGGGTAGCTAATCTCAATGATCTGAATCCATCGAATAATGCTATGATATCATATCATAGCTACACATGTGTCTGACCTATATGGAGCTCCTGATCCCCATGGAGCTCCTGATCCCGATCAGCCCCATTGGAGTGCTAGCTCCTCACCGGGGCCTTCAATGGCTAATCATGATCAATCCGATCGATCATCTACTTTTTGATTTCTTAAATACTGCAAAAAATTATAACACAAATATTCAAGGATGATGAAGAGGTGTACAAAGTTTGGTGGTGATCCGATGCTCACAGCACTCGATCTCTCCACCTGAACCTAGATACCCAAATTTAGGGTTTCACTCGGCCATAAAATCTTGATGCACTGGAAACCCTCTCATGCCCTCTCTGTGTAGAGTTTTTTTATGAAATAATTTTTTATAGAAAGAAGACTTTTAAATCTATAAACTCTATTTAGATCATATATAAAAATTAGGTGTCCTTAAAGGTGAAAATTATAAGAGAAGAGAGACATGAGGAAAAAATAAAGTGCTGCAAGACCCTGCTCACCTTCACTCTAGGATTTTTTTTGCCCAAAATCGATACCCAATCACTTTAAAATTTTTATCACAAAATTTCTTCTCCTGCATGCACAAAAATTCTTAAAATTTATTGACATGAATACCATGGAAAAAGTGCATGAAAAAAGATAAGGGTCAAGTGGTTGGGAGATTTTAACCACTCACTTGATTTCAAAAATCAAGTGAGCCTCTTATCTTTATCCAATGCCTCCTCCCATGTGTTTAACATGCAAAAGGACTCTCCTTCTACATGTGCATATTTTTATTTCTCTAAAAATATTTGATAAATAAAAGGGAGGGCATGGGAAGCAAATAACATTGGATTAGTTCCAACCTCTAACAAACTGAGTTGAATTCAAAACTCAACTTACTTTGAACCGGTCCAACCCTTGGACCAAATCAAAAGCAGATAAGAGAGGGGGTATAGAAACCTTATGGGCAAGAGAAAAGTTACGTACAAAAATTTTGGGCATGGAATAAGAGTGGAAAAGTCAAAAATGGTGGGCGCATGGGAGAGTTTGAATTCAAACTTCATTTGACTTAATCCTAATTGGTTTCAACCAAATCAATTAATCTAGAGCCAATTAGATCAGGTTAAATCCAACCAAATTAGGCTTAGCCTAATCTAATAAATTTTTAATCAAATTAAAAATTAATTAGATCCAGGTCTTGATCAAATCGAGGTCAAAACTTCCATAGCAATTAGGTCATCTCATGACCTGATCGAGTCAAACCTAATTGAATCCAATTCGATCAGACTTGATCAAATCCTCATCACTCAATCAAATTAAGCTAATTAAAAATTAAATTGCTAATTAATCTTCTAATAAATATAGAGTTCCAATCGAATGGGTATCTGGTCAACAGAGTTCCATCAATATGAAACTCCTGAAGGATCCCAAACTAGTGGGACTCTTGAACCTAGTATCCCAAATGAATCGAACTCGTGATCATAGAGTTCCAGACCAGTGGAACTCTTGATCAGAGAGTCTCAAATGAGTAGGACTCAGAGTTTTAGTCCACTATTACTCTTGGTCATAGAGTTTCAGATCATCAGGACTCATGATCAGAGAGTCCCAAGCAAGTAGGACTCAGAGTCCCAATCTAATGGGACTCTAGTCACAGAGTCTCAGTCCATGAAACTCTTGACCATAGAGTTCTAGATCATCGAGACTCAATATCAGCCATTAGATTAGGTAGGAATATCTATTGTGTATGACACCATAGGTTCAAATCCTAATTCGGTAGCATAGAAACTAATTTTCTATACCAATCGATGTGACCATCTAGCAATGATATCTGATGTTCGGATAGGTCAAAAAATCGCAACGCAACAATGACGAACCTATAAAATATGGTTACCGTATAATTCATCTCCATGACCTCAATGCTCAATGGATGATCTAGGATTTATTGCCAATCCTAAAATTCATCCACAGTATATTTCAAAACTTAGCATCCATCATATGGACTACCCCAGTCGAGGATTTGCTAAATTGAAATACAACTATGCACTTACTCCAATAGTTGAAGGGGTCAATTCCATCTTGACTCATACACCGATAAGCCAAGTACTTGACTGCACCCAGTAGCCTTTCATCACTGAATTAGAAATTCAGGTAGTTTGGTACCTAAGTATAGTGAGTTGCTTGCAAGTCACCATGGTGATCTTAGTTCTAAGGGACACATATACCCATATCCTTCATGAGCAACTCTTGGCAGAAGAGAGCTCCATAGTTGGATCACGTTCAGTGAAATGTACCCTTATACTTCACCTGCATGCCATAACAGTATCTTCATACTTCTTGGTTAAGAGAACAACCAACACTTATAGCACAGAAGGACCTACACTCGATACGTTGTCGTCCTGGATAACAACGAATCATTTGATCGTGAACTAGTTTAAGAACTAAATGATAAATTCTTCTTTGTCAAGACTAAATAGTCCCAAGGACTTCATCATAGAAGAGCTCATTACAAGAAGATGCACAAAGTGATGAAAATATCAAAATAATAATTTTATTAATAATTTAAGTATAATTATATTTAGCTCAACCATCTATAACTTAGATGATTGGCTTTAGAATATAATTTCCAACAACTTTCACTTAAACTAAAGCCACTCAGAACAGTATCGAATACCCATCTTTCATTTGTGATTGTCGAACTCTTTGATTCTGAGAGCCTTAGTAAATGGGTTGGCCAGTTCTCCTTTCCATCAATCTTCTAAAGGTCGACATCACCTCATTTCATGATCTCTCATACAAGGTGGTAGCGACGCAAAATATGCTTGGTGCGCTGATGTGCCTTCGGCTCCTTCGCTTGAGCTATGGCTTTACTGCTATCACAGTAAAGCAGAACCAAACCATCCAAGAAGGATGCCACTCCTAGCTCATCGATGAATTTTTACAGTCACATAGCTTCCTTCGTAGCATCGGATGCTGCAATATACTCCACCTCACACACAAAATCGGCCATAGTATGCTGCTTGAACTCTTCCAGCAGATTGCTCCACCGTTCAGAGTAAACACATATCCTGACATACTCTTGCTGTCATCATGATCTGACTAAAAACTAAAATCAGTATATTCCATAAGTTTCAAGTCAGTACCTCCATAGATGAGCCACTAATTCTTTGTATTTCTTAAATACTTCAGGATTGTCTTTACAACCTTCCGGTGATGCTCACCTAGATCATTCTGGTATCTACTCACTACTCCTAGTGAGTATGCCACGTCTAGTTTCGTACACGTTATGGTGTACATAATAGAATCCACTATCAAAGTATATGATATTCTACTCATACACTCTCTCTCTTGAGGAGTTGTCGGACAATCTCTTTTCGAGAGTAATTTCATGGCCTCTCGGAAGATAGCACTTTTTGAAATTCTTCATGCTGAACCTTTTTAGAATGGTATCAATGTACGTGGACTAGAACAATCCAAGCAATCTTTTAGATCTATCCCTATAGATCTTCGTCTCTAGGATGTAGGAAGCTTCTCCCAAATCCTTCTTGGAGAACTGAGATGATAGCCAAAGCTTTATTCTCTGTAGTGCAAGAATGTCATTCTCGATTAAAAGAATATCATCCACATACAATACAAAAAATAAACTATAGAACCATTAGCCCATTTATAAACATAGGGTTCTTCTCCATTCTTAATGAAGCCATATATTCTGATCATTTTATCAAAATGCATGTTCCAACTTCGAGATGCCTGCTTCAATCTATAGATGGATCTTTGAAGCTTGCACACCTTGGACTCGTCTGTGGATGTGAAACCCTCAAACTGTATCATATACATCTCTTCATCCAGCTCCCCATTTAGGAAAGCTATTTTCACATCTATTTGCCAGATCTCATAGTCTAGGTATGCTGCTATTGCAAGCATAATCCGAATAGACTTGAGCATTGCCACTGAAAAAAAATCTCATCATAGTCAATACCATAACATTGACGATATCCCTTGACAACCAGATGGGCTTTATAGATCCCACCTTCCCATCTATATTCTATTTTCTTTTAAAAATCTACTTACACCCAATGGATTTTATTCCTTCAGGTGGATCAACCAGTGTCCATACACTGTTAACTTTCATGGACTCCATTTTGGATTTCATGGCTTTCAGCCACTTATCAGAGTCAGACCTCTACATGGCATCCATGTAGGTGATCGGATCCTCATCGTTCTCATCAAGTTCAATAGGATCACCATCTCGAACCAAGAAATCATAGTATCTATCTGGTTGATGTGGTACTCTACCAGATCTCCTTAAAGGAGCCTCTTCAATGGGCTCTGAGTTTGATCTTATCAAATCTAATTTTACAGGTTCATTAGAATGTGTCGGTTCTTCTACCTGTCGAACTTCACCAAGCTCAATATTAGAGGTAGTTGTTTCTTCCATAAGAAACTTCTTTTCTAAAAAATTATCCTATTATTGACGAACACCTTTTGTTCTTCAGCAAGGTAGAAGTAATAACCCATAGTTTCATTGGGGTACCCTATGAACAAGCTTTTATCAAACCTAGGTCCAAGCTTTTCTGACTGTAAATATTTGACATAAGTCGGACATCCCCAAATCCTAAAGTGATAGAGTGTCGGTTTATGGCCAGTCCACATCTCATATGGAGTCTTTGCAATAGACTTGCTTAGAACAGTGTTCAAAACATAATAAGCAGTCTCTAATGCATAACCCCAGAACAAAATTAGCAAACTCGCAAACCCCATCATGGACTGAATCATGTCCAACAAGGTTCGATTCTTCCTTTCTGATACATCATTATGCTGTGGTGTTCCAAAAGAGGTCCATTGTGAGAAAATTTTATGAAGGAAAAATCCTAATTTTTCAAGTCAAGTTCGTTCAAATCTGATTGGATCAAGAGGCATATTTCAAAAATTTTCTCTTAGATCCAAATTAGATCTGACAATTTTTAGATCTAATTTTATAATCTAATAAGCAAGAAAATAAATTAAATTAAATCTAAATTAGTTTTACCTTGATATGGGTAATCTGATTACCCGTTGATAATCTACTGATAGTCTAAGGTTCTGGATCTAACCATTCAAGCTCCTGGCCTCTATCGGTATCCACTCGAGCTGGATCTGAAAATCTTCTCCTTCTTTATCACATCTCCAAAAATTAAATTTGCATCTGATTTGGAGGATCTTCAAAACTTCTTTCGAAGATCTGCTGTCATCTCTACAGCAGTGTTGCCTTCTTCCTTTCTCATCAGCCCTTTCTTGCTTGAATCGCACTAATCTGAAGGCCCAACTTCCTTGAATGTGAAGAGGAGAGAGAGGATCAAAAAGGTGGCATGGAGGAGGAAGAGGGGTAGCCTTGGGGCATGGCTAAGAAAAGGTTCTATAAAAGTTGGGCACAGATAAGTCTTTATATAGACAACCCTACTGCACCATGCAGTGCCACATCACCCTAGCCAATCATGTTGCTTCATTCAATCAGATCTAAATCTGATTAGTGGGATGACATCACCTGATCTAATCAGATGAGAGACCCATAGATTCATCCTTAGGTGGCGCCTAAGACTGGTCAAAGTCTATAGGTGAGGGTCACCTAGTTTGAATCCAAGAAGCAACCTTGAGTCCCATCCATATGGGACTCCACGCATCCCTATCCATGGGCGCACGACATCCTAGGCATGCACCCCCTCCTTTCTAAATTCTAATGAGGGGAGAAGCCCCTATCTTCTCTCCAATAAGTGCATGACACATAGGCAGATGTCCAAGGGTCAAAGGTCAACGTTTGACCAAAGTTAAAGGACAAGAATTAGCAGGTGACGAAAAATGGTAGGTGTTGTCTCAAACTTATCTCATAAATTAAGACAACCCTTTTCTGATCTGGACAACCTCCAGTCAGACCAGATAAAGATACCTGAGTGAGCACAAACTCATTTGGCTCAATTGAGATAACTTTTAATGATAGCAAAAGGAGAACGTTAGGCTCAATCGTATGCTAGCACGATTTTCTTGAACCTAATTGAATCTAATTCAAAACAATTGAACTGGGTTAGTCCAATTGATGATATCCAATCTAAATCCTTGTTTGTGTGATCTAGTTAGGTTCAGTTTTGTATGGTAATGGGATATGTTGTGATCTCCATCATCAACATCATCAAAACTTCTTTTGATGGATCAGAACTCTTCTGATTTAGACAACTAAAATGATCGATCATCTAAATCATTCTAATTGCTCCCAAAATCTACCAATGACACCTAGTAGTATATGGTGGCAACCCATCAAAATTGAAAATAAACCTCTCAGTGCAGCTACTTGTGTGATTAAGTTCTTCTATCTTAAGCCCCATCAGATTAGGGTTAAGGTGAACTCATCAAACCTTAATTTCTATCATATGATTTAATCATTTGATTCAAGTCCAATATGAAAATCTTAATAGAAACTCTTTCTATTATTTCACTCTCTACCATGGCCATGTCCTTATGGACTTGATTCTCATGATCATCATAGGGCTGCTCCTCATCCATCAAGGTAGATAGATTCCATCTAGGTGCAATCCAATTCCTACAATGAATATGCTATAGCCAACATACACCTCAAGATTTCGAATGGCTAGGAGACCGAGTCATGGTGTAGTCAAACTATGACACCCTCAAGGTGAACTATCGATGCACCTCAGGTCAAAGAACCAGAAACACCACTGCAACTTCAAGTCAGTCATCGACGAAAAAGTAAACTTCCTTATGACTACTCGAGGTGGTCATGCTCAGTGCCCTCGTTCTCTAACAAGTACCTGTAGTCTCGCTCTGTTGTCTCTAAACCATAGACTCAAGACTTATCTACTATAAAGAAGCGATTGTACACTAACCTTTCGGATCAATCACCATCCTCATGATGATCCTACGATCATGAGCATTTTATGAGTTAATAATGAAAATTCTTGTCTTAAATTTTCAACTCTTAAAAATAAGAATTATTATTACCACTAGCTCAAGGGATATATCATAGATACTAAATACACATATGTGATAGAAAATAATCTATTTTATTATTTATAGTCAAAATTATAATTTTGCTCTTAGAAGTGTATTACAAATGTCAACCAATTCTGACTTCTAGGGCACACATATATCTAACATTTTATTCTCTCCTAGATATGTCAAAAACTTATTGGAAAAGTATTCACCTCCTCGGTCTAACTGAAGAGTTTTAATACTCTTTCCAAGTTATTTTTCAACCTCATTTCAATATCGTTTGAGCATTTCAAACAAATCAAATTGATTCTTCATAAGATAGACATACCCATACCTAGATAGATTGTCAGTAAATGTAATAAAGTAGTAGAACCCACCTCTAGCATATATATTCATGGGTCCACATACATAGTATAAGACCCAGAAGGTTAGTGGCCCGTTCACCTTTTTCAGTAAAAGGTGATTTGATCATTTTACCAAGTAGATAGAACTCATGGGTATTGAATGATTCACAATCATCGATATCAAGAATATTCTTCTTGACTAACATGTTTATCCTATTCTTGTTTATATGATCGAGCCTACAGTGCCAAAGATAGGCATCAGAGATATGATCTAGCTTTGGATGTTTGTTTGACGTGTACATTACACTAACAGGCTATGATAAAACATAAATGCCATTTCTTAATTATCGCATTACTATAACATTATTTATAATAATATCATAATATTTTTTTTTATTGACAAATAATAACCATCTTGGGCTAAAAGCCCAATAGACATTATGTTCATCATAAAAGATGGATAATAGTAATAATCACTTAAAATGATATTTTTATCTTTAGAAAATAGCTCAAGAGTTTTCTGCTAGGATTGAAACTTTACTTTCATCCTCAATTTTTAAAAACTTATCACCATTCTCAAACTTGAAGGAAAATCCTGATTTCCCGGTCCAGGTTCGTTCAGATCTGATCAGATCAAGAGATATATTTCAAAATTTTTTCTCTTGATCCCAATCAGATCTTGATATGTTTCAGATCTGATTCTTATTATTTTAATAAAATAAAATTAAAAGATAAATTAAATCAAATTTAATTTACCTGATCTGGGTAATCCTATTACCCTGTTGATGATCCTGTTTGCAGCGGAAGATTCTGGATCTTAGCCACGCAAGCGCCTGACCTCTATCGGTATCCACTTAGGTTGGATCTAGAGATCCTCTTCTTCTCAATCACACCTCCAAAAATCAGATCTGAATCTGATTTGGAGGATCTTCAAAACTCTTTTGAAGATGAGCAGTCGTCCTTTGCAGCAGCGCAGCCTTCTTATTTTTGATCGCCTTTCTTTGATCTGAATCGCACCAACCAGGGTCCAAAACTCCTTTTGGACGTGGAGAGCAAGGGGAGAAGAGACTATGGCATGGAGAAGGAGGGGAGAGGCAGCCTTGGGGCGTGGGGTTTCTCAATTGAATTGCTTCTCTTAATCTGAGTTGGGCGCAGGGTCTTATTTATAGACTAAGCGTGATCCAACTCCTCTTCCTCCCAACCAATCACAACCCTTTGTGAAATCAGATCTAAATCTGATTGGTGGGAATAGAGACCCCTGGATTCCTCCTTAGAGGGCGCCTAAGACCAGTCAAAGTTGGTTCTTAGAAGAACTCTAATTGGAATCCAAAAAGGAGATGGAGTCCTTGTCCAACAAGGACTCCTAGGCGCCTCCAACTTGGGCACACGCCTAGGGTGGCGTGCGCCCTTCTCCTTGCCAGGTTCTAGTAGGAGGACAGGCCCCCACCAGCTCTCCAATAGGTGCATGACATGTGGTCAAAAGTCAAAGTGTCAATGGTCAACGTTTGACCAGTCAAAGGTAGACTTTTGACCAAAGTCAAAGAACAAGAAATGGCAGGTGACCAAAAATGGCAGGTAATGTCTTACAAATAAGACAACCTTTTCTGACTTGGACAACCTCCTATCAGACCATATGAAGGCCTCTGTTTGAGCACAAACTCCTTTGGCTCAGACAGGACAACTTATTTATGATAGCAAAAGAAGAACGTTAGGTTCAATCGAGTGCTAGCACGATTTCCTTGAACCTAATTGAATCTCATTCAGATCAATTGAACTAGATCAGTTCAATTGATGATCACCAGATTCAAACCCTTGTTTGTGTGACCCAGTTAGGTTCAGTTCTGTATGGTAATGGGATATGTCATGATCTCTATCATCGACATCATCGAAACTCCTTTCGATGGATCAGAACTCTTCTGATTCGAACAGCTAGAATGATCGATCATCTAAATCATTCTAATTGCTCCCAAAATCCACCAGTGACACCTAGCAGTATATGGTGGCAACCCATCAGAGCTGAATGCGAACCTCTTGGTGCAGCTACCTGTGTGATTCAAGTTCTTCTATCTTGAGCCCCGATCAGATTAGGGTTAAGGTAAACTCGTCAAACCCTAGTCTCTGTCATATGATGTAATCATTCGATTCGAGTCCAATGTGAAAATCTAAATAGAAACTCTTTCTATTATTTCACTCTACCATGGCCATGGATTTCTGGACTTGATTCTCATGATCATCATAGGGCTACTCCTCTACCACCGAGGTAGATAGATTCCATCTTGATGCAATCCAGTTCCTACAATGAACATGTCATAGCCAACATACACCTCAGGGTTCCATATGGCTAGGAGACCGAGTAATGGTGTAGTCAAACTATAACACCCTCAAGGTGAACTGCCGATGCATCTCAGGTCAAAGAACCAGACACACTACTGCAGCATCGAGTCAGTCATTGACGAGAAGGTAGACTCCCTAATGACTACTCGAGGTGGTCACGCTCAGTGCCCTCGTTCTCTAACGAGTACCTGTACTCTCGCTCCGGTGTCTCCACACCGTAGACTCAAGACTCATCTACTAAAGAGAAGCGATTGTACACCAACCTTCCGGATCAATCACCATCCTCGTGATGATCCTATGGTCAGGAGCAATTTATGAGTTAATAATGATTATTCATGTCTTAAATTTTCAACTCTTGAAAATATGAATTATCATTACCATTAACTCAAAGGATGTATCACAGACACTAAATACACATATGTGATAGAAAATAACCCATTTATTGATTTTAGTCAAAATTATAATTTTGCCCCTAGAAGTGTATTACAAGTGTCAGCCAATTCTGGCTTCTAGGGCACATATATCTAACAATCTCCCACTTGTCCTAAAGCCAATTGGCTACAAGTCTAAGTCCCATCTTCTCAAGGTGGGCTTCGATCTTCTGCTGGCCCAACGGCTTTGTAAGTGGGTCTGCCACATTATCTGCGGAGTTGACTCTCTTGACCTCGACATAACCCTTCTCGAGGTAATCGCGGATGAGGTGGTATCGCCGCTCAATATGCTTGGATTTCTGGTGAGACCTCGGCTCCTTAGCAAGGGCTATGGCGCCATTGTTGTCGCAGTATAGAGGAATGGCATCTGATGGCATTACTCCGAATTTCTGCAGCAAACTTCTTATACCAGAATGCTTCCTTCGCAGCTTCTGATGCAGCGATATATTCTGCTTCCATGGTGGAATCTGCTATCACCGTTTGCTTGAAACTCTTCCAGCTGATAGCTCCACCATTGCACACAAACAGACTCCCAGATGTCGACTTTCGATCATCTATATCGGACATGAAATCCGAGTCTGTGTATCCCTGGACTTCAGGAGTTCTCCGTTACCAAAGACCAGCATCATATCCTTAGTTCTTCTCAAGTACTTAAGGATACATTTCACAGAAGTCCAGTGTTCTTCACCTGGATTTGACTGATATCTGCTTGTGACACTCACAGCATGGGCTATATCAGGTCGTGTACATAGCATGGCATACATGAGGCTCCCTATTGCAGAAGCATAAGGGATCTTGCTCATGCGTTCTATTTCCTCAGGTGTGCTGGGGCACATCTTCTTGGAAAGATGAATACCATGTCTGAAGGGTATTAATCCCCTCTTAGAGTTTTCCATACTAAACCTCTTTAGTACTTTCCTCTATGTACATCTTCTGTGAAAGTCCTAGCATCCTATTCGGTCTATCCCTATAGACCTTAATTCCTAGAATAAAGGATGCTTCACCTAGGTCTTTCATGGAGAATTCCTTGGACAACCACATCTTGACTGATGTCAACATGGGAATATCATTCCCAATAAGGAGGATGTCATCCACGTACAATACGAGGAAGACAACAGCGCTCCCACTGACCCTTTTGAAAACACATGGTTCCTCTTCATTTTTGATGAAACCAAACTTTTTGATCACATCATTGAAACGAGTGTTCCAGCTCCGAGATGCTTGCTTAAGTCCATATATGGACCTTTGCAGCTTGCAAACCTTGTGATCAGTATCACTGGATGTGAAACCTAGCGGCTGTTCCATATAGATATCTTCCTCAAGATATCCATTTAAGGAATGCCGTTTTCACGTCCATTTGCCATATTTCATAATCGAAATAGGCTGCAACAGCAAGCAATGTGCGGATGGATTTTAGCATAGCTACTGGGGAAAAGGTATCCTGATAGTCTATGCCTTCGCGTTGACTATAACCTTTTGCCACCAATCTAGCCTTGAATGTCTCCACATTCCCATCTGCACCAATCTTTCTCTTGAAGATCCATTTACATCCAATAGGTACTATACCTTCTGGTGGATCTACCAAGGTCCAGACTTGGTTTGAGTGCATCGAGTCAATTTCTGACTGCATTGCCTCTAGCCATTTCTCGGAGTCGATATCTGATATCGCCTCGTTGTAGGTTTTGGGATCATCACCATGAGCACCATTACCTACGAGGAACATTTCCTCTACATCCTCTGAAATAATACCTAAGTATCTTTCAGGGGGACGGGAAACTCTTTCCGATCTACGAGGTGGAGGAGGTAGTGTTCTTATTGGCTCAACCTGATTTGGTTCCACTTGGTCCTTAGCTCGTTCTGCTTGTGAGACTTTCTCATCAAGCTTGATCTATTTTCCAATGCCGCTATCTTGAATAAACTATTTTTCAAGAAATATGGCATGTCGACTCACAATCACATTGTGGTCTTCTGGAATGTAGAAATAGTATCCTAATGACTCTTTAGGATATCCTATGAATCGAGCTCTGAAGGACCTAAACTCTAACTTGTCCGCTTGTTGTCTTTTGACATGAGCCGGACAACCCCAAATTCTGAGATGACTCAGACTTGGTTTCTTACCGTGCCATATCTCATACGGTGTGGTAGGAACGGTTTTAGAGGGAACCCTATTCAGTAGATAGATTGAAGTTAACAATGAGTGTCCCCAAAGGAAATCAGGGAGGTCTGTGAAGCTCATCATGGATCGAACCATATCTAATAGAGTCCGATTTCTCCATTCTGAAACCCCGTTGAGTTGAGGTGTTCCTGGTGGAGTCCATTGAGAGACTATGCCATTATCCTTGAGATAGTCTAGGAATTCCCTGCTAAGGTATTCACCTCCTCGATCTGATCGAAGAACCTTAATGGGTTTTCCTGTTTGTTTTTCTACTTCATGTCTGAATTCTTTGAACTTTTCAAAGGCTTCAGACTTGTGTCTCATAAGATACACATACCCATACCTAGACAGATCATCGGTAAAGGTAATGAAGTAGACAAAATTGCCTCTAGCCGGCACATCAAATGGGCCGCACACATCAGTATGTACTAGGGCAAGGAGATCTGTGGCCCTCTCCCCATGTCCAACAAAAGGGAGTTTAGTCATTTTGCCTTGAAGACAGGATTCACAAGTTGGATATGACTCGAAAGTCAATGGACTCAATAGTCCATTTTTCTCCAATTTGTTGATCCTATCTTCTGCTATATGACCTAATCTCAGGTGCCATAGATATCTGTCGTTTGGACTATCCCTAGGTCGTTTGGCATTCACGTTTTGCTCGATAGTTAGAACAGGTACATCAATATGTAGCTGATAAAGACCATTAATAAGGAAACCATTTGCAATTTTATTTCTTTCATAAAGAATGTTACAATGGTCCTTAAAGAAGGTGATCACATAACCTTCTTGTGCTAAGCATGAAACAGAAATCAAATTCCTGCTGGCTGCAGGCACAAAATAACAGTCTTGCAAAACTAAGTCTAAACCGAATGGTAATCGCAGAGGGTATGTAAGTATCAGCAGTTGTCCTTTGCAGCAGCGCAACCTTCTAGCTTTCTATCGCCTTTCTCTCATCTAGATTGCACCAAACATAGATCCTAAACTACTTTGGGCATGGAGAGGAGAGGAGAAGATGGTCTTGGCATGGAGGAGGAGGAGAGAGGCAGCCTTTAGGGCGTGGGAATTTTTCAGATGCTCCTTGAGTTGGGCGCAGGGTCTTATTTTATAGACTATGCGTGATCCAACTCCTCTTCTTCCCAATCAATCACAACTCTTTGTGAAATCAGATCTAAATCTGATTGGTGGAAATAGAGTCCCTTAGATTCATCCTTAAAGGCACCTAAGATCAGTCAAAGTTGATTCCTTAGGGAGGAGTCTAATCGGAATCCAAAAAGGAGATGGAGTCCCTATCCAAACAGGGACTCCTGGGCGCCTCAAACTTGGGCGCACGCCACCATTGGCATGCGTGGCATGCGCCCTCCTCCTTGCCAAGTTCTGGTAGGGGACAGGCCCCCCACAACTCTCCAATAGGTGGCGTGACACGTGGATAGAAGTCAAAGCATCAATGGTCAATATTTGATGAGTCAAAGGTCAACTTTTGACCAAAGTCAAAGGACGAGAAATGGTAGGTGACCAAAAATGGTAGGTATTATCTTACAAAATAAGACAATCCTTTTCTAACCTGGATAGGCTCTAGTCAGACCAAGTGAAGGCCTCTGATTAAGCACAAACTCCTTTGGCTCAGTCAGGACAACTATTTATGATTGTAAAAGAAGAACGTTAGGTTCAATTAAGTGCTAGCACGATTTCCTTGAACCTAATTGAATCTCATTCAGATCAATTGAACTAGATTAGTTCAATTGATGATCACCAGATTCAAACCCTTGTTTGTGTGATTCAGTTAGGTTTAGTTCTATATGGTAATGAGATATGTCATGATCTCTACCATCGACATCATCAAAACTCCTTTCGATGGATCAGAACTCTTTTGATTCGAACAGCTAGAATGATCGATCATCTAAATCATTCTAATTGCTCCCAAAATCCACCAGTGACAACTAGTAGTATATGGTGGCAACCCATCAGAGCTGAATGCGAACCTCTTGGTGCAGCTACCTGTGTGATTAAGTTCTTCTATCTTGAGCCCTGATCAGATTAGGGTTAAGATGAACTCGTCAAATCCTAGTTTCTGTCATATGATGTAATCATTCGATTCAAGTCCGATGTGAAACTTAAATAGAAACTCTTTCTATTATTTCACTCTGCCACGATCATGTTCACGATTCTAGATTCATCGTCGCGATTAGATCTATCGGTCTGTCATGACTTATCATGATGCCGAGGCTCTACCTAGTACTAGATATTCCGGTAGTCAGATATGATTCTATCTTGATGCAATCCAGTTCCTACAATGAACATGCTATAGCCAACATACACCTCAGGTTCCGTATGGCTAGGAGACTGAGTAATGGTGTAGTCAAACTATAACACCCCAAGGTAAACTGCCGATGCACCTCAGATCAAAGAACCAGACACACCACTACAGCATCGAGTCAGTCATTGACGAGAAGGTAGACTCCTAATGACCACTCGAGGTGGTTCACGTCAAGCCCTCATTCTCTAACGAGATATCTTACTCTCACTCCGGTATCTCCACACGTAGACTCAAGACTCATCTACTAAAGAGAAGCGATTGTACACCAACCTTCGGATCAATCACCATCCTCGTGATGATCCTATGGTCGGGAGCATTTATGAGTTAATAATGATTATTCATGTCTTAAATTTCAAATCTTGAAAATATGAATTATCATTACATTAACTCAAAGGATGTATCACAGACACTAAATACACATATGTGATAGAAAATAATCCATTTTATTGATAATAGTCAAAATTATAATTTTTCTCCTAGAAGTGTATTACAAGTGTCAGCCAATTCTGGCTTTTAGGGCACATATATCAAACAATCTCCCATTTGTCCTAAAGTCAATTGGCTACAAGTCTAAGTTCCATCTTCTCAAGATGGGCTTCGAATTTTTGTTGTCCCAATGGCTTTATATGTGGATCTACCGCATTATCTGCGGAGTTGACTCTCTTGACCTCGACGTAACCCTTCTCGAGATAATCACGGATGAGGTGGTATTGCCACTCAATGTGCTTGGATTTCTGATGAGACCTCGGCTTCTTAGCAAGGGATATGGCGCCATTGTTGTCGCAGTACAGAGGAATAGCATCTGGGCATTACTCTGATTTCTGTAGCAAACTTCTTTTACCAAATTGCTTCCTTCGCAGCCTCTATGCAGCAATTATTTTCTCTTTTCATGGTGGAATCTGCTATCACGGTTTGCTTGGAACTCTTCCAGCTGACAGCACCACCATTGCATAGAAACTATACCCAGATGTCGGACTTTCGATCATTTACATCATCGACATCATCGAAACTCCTTTCGATGGATCAGAACTCTTCTGATTCGAACAGCTAGAATGATCGATCATCTAAATCATTCTAATTGCTCCCAAAATCCACCAGTGACACCTAGCAGTATATGTTGGCAACCCATCAGAGCTAAATGCGAACCTCTTGGTGCAGCTACCTATGTGATTCAGTTCTTCTATCTTGAGCCCCGATCAGATTAGGGTTAAGGTAAACTCGTCAAACCCTAGTCTCTATCATATGATGTAATCATTCGATTCGAGTCCAATGTGAAAATCTAAATAGAAACTCTTTCTATTATTTCACTCTACCATGGCCATGGATTTCTGGACTTGATTCTCATGATCATCATAGGGCTACTCCTCTACCACCGAGGTAGATAGATTCCACCTTGATGCAATCCAGTTCCTACAATGAACATGTCATAGCCAACATACACCTCAGGGTTCCATATGGCTAGGAGACCGAGTAATGGTGTAGTCAAACTATAACACCCTCAAGGTGAACTGCCGATGCATCTCAGGTCAAAGAACCAAACACACTACTATAGCATCGAGTCAGTCATTGACGAGAAGGTAGACTCCCTAATGACTACTCGAGGTGGTCACGCTCAGTGCCCTCATTCTCTAATGAGTACCTGTACTCTCGCTCCGGTGTCTCCACACCGTAGACTCAAGACTCATCTACTAAAGAGAAGTGATTGTACACCATCCTTCCGGATCAATCACCATCCTCGTGATGATCCTATGGTCAGGAGCAATTTATGAGTTAATAATGATTATTCATGTCTTAAATTTTCAACTCTTGAAAATATGAATTATCATTACCATTAACTCAAAGGATGTATCACAGACACTAAATACACATATGTGATAGAAAATAACCCATTTATTGATTTTAGTCAAAATTATAATTTTGCCCCTAGAAGTGTATTACAAGTGTCAGCCAATTCTGGCTTCTAGGGCACAAATATCTAACAAAACTTTCTATCAATTTGAAGTCCATGCAATGAATTGCATATATGAATTGAACTTCCTGTATCTAATACCTAGGTAGATGTATCACAAATAAAGAAATTGCAAGGTGTTATCATATAACATCCTTGCCCAGCAACTACTCGCTAATTTCTCTTGTTCAACCTATTTGGATCAAGAAGACCAATCCTCTTTGGGTCTGCTAGATTAGGGCTAACACTAGACTCCTCGTAATAAGGTCCTAAAAGCTTACCACTATCCAACAGTGAACGGAGCGGACTAACACTAGCAATTCTATTTATCTAAAAGAAAAACATAAAATCTTATTAGTACTTGAATTAATTAATCCTAAAGACTTGGCCTTTAGTCAAAAGATCCTTCCAATATTTTTAGCAAATTGGTAGTCTCTATCTCTAATTCGAGGAATTACACTAACTCCTTAATGGGTACTGAAATTCATATAGACTACAGACGGGCCCTAGGTAGGCTCTGGCTAATCCGTGTGTACCTATTGGTAGGTTCACAATCAATTATTTTCTCAAATAAATTTTAGTAATTAGATTTTGCCTCCGAAGCCAATTCAGTAGGCTTTGGCCTCCACTAAAAAGGTCTGGTTAGGTCCAACCATTAACATGATTGAGTTCGATCCATCAAACCAATGATGACCAGGCTCAAGGTAGGTTCTGGCTAACCTGATCACCATTAAGAGAGTGCAATCTAATCATCATATGATGGACAGTAATTTTAATATCCAAATGAACACCAGGTGTTAGGCACCTTCAATGTCCATCTAGAAAATTGGACTCATTACTACTCACTTTAATGGGAGGCTATGACTCGATTATCCCCATAACTTAGTCATTTTAAGGATCTAATAATTTAGAGAATTTAGGTTACTTTTGATTTAAGGATAGAAAGGACACAGACCAATTTCTCTCACTAATTTTACCAAGTCAAATCCTCCGACTGACTTCACTAAGTCAATAGGTTAGGACTAGGATCAATTTAGATTCATGGACACCTAATTCAATCTTACTGATTGAAATCAGTCAAACTGATTCCTAGTGACATGAATCAGCTCGAATCATCCAATGATGTAATTAAACTCTAATCGACCATATCGGCCAGGTATGTGAGATCAGTGGAAGGTGAAGGAAAAATCCTGATTTTCTAGACCAGATTCGTTCAGATCTGATCGGATCAAGAGATATATTTTTAATTTTTTTTTCTTTAATCTAAATTAGATCTGAGATATTTTAGATCTAATTCTTATTATTCTAATAAAAAAATAAAATCTAGATAAATTAAATCAAATTTAATTTACCTTGATGTAGGATAATCCTATTACCCATTGATGATCCTGTAAGCAGCGGAAGGTTCTGGATTTAGCCACGCAAGTGCCTGACCTCTACCGATATCCACTCAGGCTAGATCTGGAGATCCTCTTCTTCTCTATCACATCTCCAAAAATTAGATCTGAATCTAATTTGGAGGATCTTTAAAATAATTTTTGAAGATCAGCAGTTGTCCTTTGCAGCAGCGCAACCTTCTAGCTTTCTATCGCCTTTCTCTCATCTAGATTGCACCAACATAGATCCTAAACTACTTTGGGCATGGAGAGGAGAGGGAGAAGATGGTCTTGGCATGGAGGAGGAGGAGAGAGGCAGCCTTTAGGGCGTGGAAATTTTTCAGATGCTCCTTGAGTTGGGCGCAGGGTCTTATTTATAGACTATGCGTGATCCAACTCCTCTTCTTCCCAATCAATCACAACTCTTTGTGAAATCAGATCTAAATCTGATTGGTGGAAATAGAGTCCCTTAGATTCATCCTTAAATGGCACCTAAGATCAGTCAAAGTTGATTCCTAGGAGGAGTCTAATCGGAATCCAAAAAGGAGATGGAGTCCCTATCCAACAGGGACTCCTGGGCGCCTCAAACTTGGGCGCACGCCACCCTTGGCATGCGTGGCATGCGCCCTCCTCCTTGCCAAGTTCTGGTAGGGGGACAGGCCCCCACCAACTCTCCAATAGGTGCGTGACACGTGGATAGAAGTCAAAGCATCAATGGTCAATATTTGATGAGTCAAAGGTCAACTTTTGACCAAAGTCAAAGGACGAGAAATGGTAGGTGACCAAAAATGGTAGGTATTATCTTACAAAATAAGACAATCCTTTTCTAACCTGGATAGGCTCTAGTCAGACCAAGTGAAGGCCTCTGATTAAGCACAAACTCCTTTGGCTCAGTCAGGACAACTATTTATGATTGTAAAAGAAGAACGTTAGGTTCAATTAAGTGCTAGCACGATTTCCTTGAACCTAATTGAATCTCATTCAGATCAATTGAACTAGATTAGTTCAATTGATGATCACCAGATTCAAACCCTTATTTGTGTGACCCAGTTAGGTTCTAGTTCTATATGGTAATGGGATATGTCATGATCTCTATCATCGACATCATCAAAACTCCTTTCGATGGATCAGAACTCTTCTGATTCGAACAGCTAGAATGATCGATCATCTAAATCATTCTAATTGCTCCCAAAATCCACCAGTGACACCTAGCAGTATATGGTGGCAACCCATCAGAGCTGAATGCGAACCTCTTGGTGCAGCTACCTGTGTGATTAAGTTCTTCTATCTTGAGCCCCGATCAGATTAGGGTTAAGGTGAACTCGTCAAACCCTAGTTTCTATCATATGATGTAATCATTCGATTCAAGTCCGATGTGAAAACCTAAATAGAAACTCTTTCTATTATTTCACTCTGCCATGGCCATGGGCTTCTGGACTTGATTCTCATGATCATCATAGGGCTGCTCCTCTACCACCGAGGTAGATAGATTCCATCTTGATGCAATCCAGTTTCCTACAATGAACATGCTATAGCCAACATACACCTCAAGGATTCTGAATGGCTAGGAGACCGAGTTATGGTGTAGTCAAACTATAACACCCTCAAGGTGAACTGCCGATGCACCTCAGATCAAAGAACCAGACACACCACTGCAGCATCGAGTCAGTCATTGACGAGAAGGTAGACTTCCTAATGACTACTTGAGGTAGTCACGCTCAGTGCCCTCGTTCTCTAACGAGTACCTGTACTCTCACTTCGGTGTCTCCACACCGTAGACTCAAGACTCATCTACTAAAGAGAAGCGATTGTACACCAACCTTTCCAGATCAATCACCATCCTCATGATGATCCTATGGTCGGGAGCATTTTATGAGTTAATAATGATTATTCATGTCTTAAATTTTCAACTCTTGAAAATATGAATTATCATTACCATTAACTCAAAGGATGTATCACAGACACTAAATACACATATGTGATAGAAAATAATCCATTTTATTGATATAGTCAAAATTATAATTTTGCCCCTAGAAGTGTATTACAAGTGTCAGCCAATTCTGGCTTCTAGGGCACATATATCTAACAATCTCCCACTTGTCCTAAAGCCAATTGGCTACAAGTCTAAGTCCCATCTTCTCAAGGTGGGCTTCGAATTTTTTGTTGTCCCAATGGCTTTGTAAGTGGATCTGCCATATTGTCTGCGGAGTTGACTCTCTTGACCTCGACGTAACCCTTCTCGAGGTAATCGCGGATGAGGTGGTATCACCGCTCAATGTGCTTGGATTTTTGGTGAGACCTCGGCTCCTTAGCAAGGGCTATGGCGCCATTGTTGTCGCAGTATAGAGGAATGGCATCTGATGGCATTACTCAATTTCTGCAGCAAACTTCTTATACCAGAATGCTTCCTTCGCAGCCTCTGATGCAGTGATATATTCTGCTTCCATGGTGGAATCTGCTATCAAGATTTGCTTGGAACTCTTCCAGCTGACAGCACCACCATTGCACACAAACAGACTCCCAGATGTCGACTTTCGATCATCTATATCGGACATGAAATCCGAGTCTGTGTATCCTTGGACTTGGAGTTCTCCATTACCAAAGACCAACATCATATCCTTAGTTCTTCTCAAGTACTTAAGGATACATTTCATAGAAGTCCAGTGTTCTTCACCTGAATTTGACTGATATCTGCTTGTGACACTCACAGCATGGGCTATATCAGGTCGTGTACATAGCATGGCATACATGAGGCTCCCTATTGCAGAAGCATAAGGGATCTTGCTCATGCGTTCTATTTCCTCAGGTGTGCTAGGGCACATCTTCTTGGAAAGATGAATACCATGTCTGAAGGGTATTAATCCCCTCTTAGAGTTTTCCATACTAAACCTCTTTAGTACTTCCTCTATGTACATCTTCTATGAAAGTCCTAGCATCCTATTCGGTCTATCCCTATAGACCTTAATTCCTAGAATAAAGGATGCTTCACCTAGGTCTTTCATGGAGAATTTCTTGGATAGTCATATTTTGACTGTCGTCATCATGAAAATATCATTCCCAATAAGGAGGATGTCATCCACGTACAATACGAGGAAGACAACAGTGCTCCCACTGACCTTTTTGAAGACACATGGTTCCTCTTCATTTTTGATGAAACCAAATATTTTGATCACATCATTGAAATGAGTGTTCCAGCTCCGAGATGCTTGCTTAAGTCCATATATGGACCTTTGCAGCTTGCAAATCTTATGATCAGTATCACTGGATATGAAACCTAGCGGCTATTCCATATAGATATCTTCCTCAAGATATCCATTTAAGAATGTCGTTTTCATATCCATTTGCCATATTTCATAATCAAAATAGGCTGCAATGGCAAGCAATGTGCGGATGGATTTTAGCATAGCCACTGGAGAAAAGGTATCCTGATAGTCACTGCCTTCGCATTGACTATAACCTTTTGCCACTAGTCTAATCTTGAATGTCTCCATATTTTCATCTGCATCAATCTTTCTCTTGAAGATCCATTTACACCTAATAGGTACTATACCTTCTGGTGGATCTACCAAGGTCCAGACTTGGTTTGAGTGCATCGAGTCAATTTCTGACTGCATTGCCTCTAGCCATTTCTTAGAGTCGACATCTGATATCATCTCATTGTAGGTTTTGGGATCATCATCATGAGCACCATTACCTATGAGGAACATTTCCTCTACTTTCTCTAAAATAATACCCAAGTATCTTTCAAGGGGACGGAAAACTCTTTTCAATCTATGAGGTGGAGGATGTAGTGTTCTTATTGGCTCAACCTGATTTGGTTCCAATTGGTCCTTAGCTCATTGTACTTGTGAGACTTTCTCATCAAGCTTAATCTGCTTTCCAATGCCGCTATCTTGAATAAACTATTTTTCAAGAAAGATGGCATGTCGACTCACAATCACATTGTGGTCTTCTAGAATGTAGAAATAGTATCCTAATGACTCTTTAGGATATCCTATGAATCAAGCTCTGAAGGACCTAAACTCTAACTTATCCGCTTGTTGTCTTTTGACATGAGCTAGACAACCCCAAATTTTGAGATGACTCAGACTTGGTTTCTTACTGTGCCATATCTCATACGGTGTGGTAGGAACGATTTTAGAGGGAACCCTATTCAGTAGATAAATTGAAGTTAACAAGGAGTGTCCCCAAAGAAAATCATAGAGGTTAGTGAAGCTCATCATGGATCGGACCATATCCAATAGAGTTCGATTTCTCCATTCTGAAATTTCGTTGAGTTGAGGTGTTCCTAGTGGAGTCCATTGAGAGACTATGCCATTTTTCTTGAGATAGTTAGGAATTTTTGGCTAAGGTATTCACCTCCTCGATCTGATCGAAGAACCTTAATGGGTTTTCTAGTTTGTTTTTCTACTTCATGTCTGAATTCTTTGAACTTTTCAAAAGCTTCAGACTTGTGTCTCATAAGATACACATATCCATACCTAGATAGATCATCGATAAAGATAATGAAGTAGACAAAATTGCCTCTAGTCGGCACATCAAATGGGCCGCACACATCAGTATGTACTAGGGCAAGGAGATCGTGGCCCTTTCCCCATGTCCTATAAAAGAGAGTTTAGTCATTTTGCCTTGAAGACAAGATTCACAAGTTGGATATGACTCGAAAGTCAATGGACTCAATAGCCCATTTTTCTCCAATTTGTTAATCCTATCTTCTGCTATATGACCTAATCTCAGGTGCCATAGATATCTATCGTTTGGACTATCCCTAGGTCATTTGGCATTCACGTTTTGCTCGATAGTTAGAATAGGTACATCAATATGTAGCTGATAAAGACCGTTAATAAGGAAACCATTTGCAATTTTATTTCTTTCATAAAGAATGTTACAATGGTCCTTAAAGAAGGTAATCACATACCTTCTTGTGCTAAGCATGAAACAGAAATCAAATTTCTGCTAGCTGCAGGCACATAATAACAGTCTTTCAAAACTAAGTCTAAACCAGATGGTAATCGAAGAGGGTATGTTCCCACCGCCACTGCAGCAACTCTTGCTCCATTATCGATGCGTAGGATCATGTCTCCATCCCTCAGCCTCCTGCTATCCTCAAGACCCTGCATAGAAGTGCATAGATGAGCACTAGAACCAGAGTCAAGCACCCAACTGGATGTAGAAGAAACCGTAAGGTTAGACTCAATAACGAGCATACCTCCAGAAGGACCTTCCTTCTTGTTCTTCAGGGTGGCCAGGTAAGTAGGGCAGTTCCGCTTCCAAGTGGCCATCGCTGTTGCAATGGAAACACTTTCCTTTGACATCGGCCTTCTTCTTTTCTGCCTTCTTCTTCTTTCCTCTTTCCACCTTTTGCTTTTTTGCAGACTTTTTCTTTTCATAAGACTTTCTTTTGGAAGAAGTCCATTCCATAGCAAGAACTGAGCCTTTAGAACCTTTCATAGAAAGCTCAGCGGTAACCAGCATGTTCATAATTCGGCCAAGAATTTTGAAGTTTATGCATGTGGTAATTCATGATGAATTGCCCATATGCATCAGTCAAGGATTGCAGAATAATATCGTTCTATAGATCCAAGTCAACTTCACACCGAGCTTCTCAAGCTCTTCCATGTCTTGATCATTCATCAGACAGTGATCTTGGACTGACTGCCCATCACGCATCTTAGCCTTAAAAAGTCATTTCGTGACTTGATATTGGCTGCACGACTCTGTTCACCAAACATCTCCTGCAGGTGAGCCAACATTTGGCGAGCAGTCCGATATCTCATGTTGGCGCTGGAGCTCATCAGACATCGAGCCCAACATGTAATATCTGCCTTATTATCTTCGTCTATCCATTTTTCCAAGATGCTCTCTGTTCAGTGATGGATGGGCTGGTAAGGTGGGAGGTCCTAGTCCAAATACATGGGTTAACTTCTTAGAATCCAAAATAATTTTGTAGTTTCTGAGCCAATCTTTATAATTGGGTCCGGTCAGTCTATGTGTGTCCAGGATACGTGCTAATGGGTTGGACGCAGATATTTTTCCTGTAGAGAGTCAAAGATTCTAGTTAGATATTATAATTATGACTTGACCAATTTATTTAGGGATTTTATTTTTAAATAAATTAGCTTCCACTATTTTCTTGGATCCCTACACTCCCTCTGTAGAGATGCAAAAATCTCCACGATTAATGATTTCTAGTGGGTGGTGCGGTCTCACCAACTGACTCATCACCTCACCTAACAGTTATTGGTGATGGGTTAGCCAATGAGTGAACAACTCTTGTTCAATGATTCTCTAATCATGGTGCACCCAAACTTGGTCTCTAATTCATGAATCTCACCGTATCCGGAATATTGATCCACTCCTTAGTTAAGTCAGACCCACCATTTGCATAGACTGGATTCCTAATTGAGTCTCTCACCGTATCCAAAATATTGAGCCCAACTCATCCTCCAGCCCATAGCATCCAATGCCTAATAGACATGGTTGCATCTTCTCGGTGCAACTGAGCCACTGTATCCAGCCGAGAACAATCAACCCCGGGAAGGGCCCACACATCTACAATGGTGGAAGACCTCAGACTTAATCTTTTCTTAGGGAGAATTGATTCAGGTCTCATTAAACTAGACTTGTCATAGTTATAACAATTATGACTAACCTAGTGGCATGGGTTAGCTCAGATTATTGACCACCTCAAATCAGAACTGAGTCAATAGATATGGCCAGGTAAGTGAGATCGGATGGAAGGGATATGCCATTAACTCGTACAAGAATGCATTCAGGTCGAGTAGCTTCCCAATTAAAAACCAATCGGTCGTATGTGCCAAACTTACCTTAGACACCAAATTATTGAGCCAGAACCAATTGGGTTAGCCTACAATCCAGACTCTAACCTCTGAGCCTAATTAGGTCTTGCTTGATCATGACTCGATCTTGACCCAGACTTAATCCTATTAGTCTGATCAATTTAAGCATTGTTGATCCCATCTAACCAACTCTTGATTCGGTTTGATCAACTACTTAGACCTAATTGAGCAATCCAAGCCCGAACCCAGTATTATGAATATGTCTTAGATCTAAAATTCTCAATTTTAGACCTAATTAATATTCCATAATCTTAATTCTTAATTAAGTAGGGTTCATAAACAAAATATGCACAATAAATCCTAGGGTTTCAGGATCTAGGGTTTTGCAGAAAGTAAGTTTTGGATTTCTGATTAAGGACGAACACGCAGCACCCCTACACATCATAAGAACACCCCATCGAATGGGAGGAGAGGGCCTTTAAACCCTTCTTCATTCTTATGATCGGACGGCCAAGAGGAACGCCTTAATCAGGAACATGTAATACTACAAAACAGTTTTAGATCTATATCATATATCTCATATACAAATTAGATCTAATCATGGCATATTTTGCATACATCTCATGTATCGAATCATGCATATTTTCAGATCTAAATTATCTCATAATAATCTAAAAAATTAGATTTAAATTGATCTCATCAAAATAAACTCTAATCTAGATAACTATGTAGAACTATTCTACAACTAGTCTAGACATGCATCAATCATATCTCATATGATGTTTAAAATTAAATAATTTTTACTTACTATTTTTTAGATGTTGTTATAATAATTATAATATCAAAATATAGTAAATAAATAGATCCAAAATATTATTTAATTAAATTAAATTGTCAACATGCAAGACTATTCTATAGAACTATTCTATTTTAGAACTAGTTATACATATTTTCTAATCTTAGATCTAAATCATTTAATTTTATTTTTTTCTAATTTCAGATCTAATCACATCTCATGTGACATCTAAAATCATATATTTTTTTATTAGAATAAATTTAAAATTAGATCTAAAGACTTTAGAACCTTGGCTCTAATACTAGTTGAAGAAAAAATCCTGATTTCCCGGACCAGGTTCGTTCAGATCTGATCGGATCAAGAGATATATTTTAAATTTTTTTTCTTTGATCCAAATTATATCTAGAATATTTTAGATTTAATTTTTATTATTTTAATAATAAAATAAAATCTAGATAAATTAAATCAAATTTAATTTATCTTGATGTAGGGTAATCCTATTACCCATTGATGATCCTATAAGCAGCGGAAGATTCTGGATCTAGCCATGCAAGTGCCTGACCTCTATCGATATTCACTCAGACTGGATCTGGAGATCCTCTTCTTCTCTATCACATCTCCAAAAATCAGATCTGAATCTGATTTGAAGGATCTTCAAAATAACTTTTGAAGATCAGCAGTTGTCCTTTGCAGCAATGCAGCCTTCTAGCATTCTATCATCTTTCTCTCATCTGGATTGCACCAACTTAGATCCCAAACTACTTTGGTCATGGAGAGGAGAGGGAGAAGATGGTCTTGGCATGGAGGAGGAGAGAGACAGCCTTTGGGGCATGAGAATTTTTTAGATGCTCCTTGAGTTGGGCGCATGGTCTTATTTATAGACTATGCGTGATCCAACTCCTCTTCTTCCCAACCAATCATAACTCTTTATGAAATCAGATCTAAATCTAATTGATGGGAATAGAGTTCTTTGGATTCATCCCTAGATGGTGCCTAAGACCAGTCAAATTTGGTTCTTAGGAGGAGCCTAATTGGAATCCAAAAAAGAGATGGAGTCCCTATCCAACAGAGACTCATGGGTGCACGCCACCCTTGGCATGCACCCTCCTCCTTGCCAGGTTCTGGCAAGGGGACAGGCCCCCACCAACTCTCCAATAGATGCATGACACGTGGATAGAAGTCAAAATATCAATGGTCAACATTTGACCAGTCAAAGGTCAACTTTTGACCAAAGTCAAAGGACGAAAAATGGCAGGTGATCAAAAATAGTAGGTATTGTCTTACAAAATAAGATAATTCTTTTCTGATCTGGACAGGCTCCAGTCAGACCAAGTGAAGGCCTCTGATTGAGCACAAACTTCTTTGACTCAGTCAGGACAACTATTTATGATAGTAAAAGAAGAACGTTAGGTTCAATCGAGTGCTAGCACGATTTTTTTGAACCTAATTGAATCTCATTCAGATCAATTGAACTGGATCAGTTCAATTGATGATCACCAGATTCAAACCCTTATTTGTGTGACCCAGTTAGGTTCCATTTTGTATGGTAATGTGATATGTCATGATCTCTATCATCGACATCATCGAAACTCCTTTCGATGGATCAGAACTCTTCTGATTCGAATAGCTAAAATGATCGATCATCTAAATCATTCTAATTGCTCCCAAAATCCACCTAGTGACACCTAGTAGTATATGGTGGCAACCCATCAGAGCTGAATGCGAACCTCTTGGTGCAGCTACCTGTGTGATTAAGTTCTTCTATCTTGAGCCCCGATCAGATTAGGGTTAAGGTGAACTCGTCAAACCCTAGTTTCTGTCATATGATGTAATCATTCGATTCAAGTCCGATGTAAAAATCTAAATAGAAACTCTTTCTATTATTTCACTCTGCCATGGCCATGGGCTTTTGGACTTGATTCTCATGATCATCATAGGGCTGCTCCTCTACCACCGAGGTAGATAGATTCCATCTTGATGCAATCCAGTTCCTACAATGAACATGCTATAGCCAACATACACCTCAGGGTTCCGTATGGCTAGGAGATCGAGTTAATGGTGTAGTCAAACTATAACACCCTCAAGGTGAACTACCGATGCACCTCAGGTCAAAGAACTAGACACACCACTGCAGCATCGAGTCAGTCATTGACGAGAAGGTAGACTTCCTAATGACTACTCGAGGTGGTCACGCTCAGTACCCTCATTCTCTAATGAGTACCTGTACTCTTGCTCCGGTGTCTCAACACCGTAGACTCAAGACTCATCTACTACAGAGAAGCGATTGTACACCAATCTTTCAGATCAATCACCATCCTCATGATGATCCTATGGTCAGGAGCATTTTATGAGTTAATAATGATTATTCATGTCTTAAATTTTCAACTCTTAAAAATATGAATTATCATTACCATTAACTCAAAGGATGTATCAGAGATACTAAATATATATATGTGATAGAAAATAACCCATTTTATTAATAATAGTCAAAATTATAATTTTGCCCCTAGAAGTGTATTACATGTGTCAGCCAATTCTGGCTTCTAAGGCACATATATGTAACAAAAGGGATATGCATTAACTCGTCAAAGATCAAATCAGTGCGAGTATTTTCCAATTAAAAACTCTTGATCTAGACTGTCAAATTTACCTTAGACACCAACCGATTAATTAGGTTTAATCTAATCAACCTAGTAATTTCGGACTAGACAGCTTAGCCATGAATCAAGTCCATCTTGGTCTAGTTAAAGACATGGACTCATTCAACTACAACTATTGAAGTAGAGTCAAGAGTGTCCTTGACCTATTCTAATTCAACACTTGGTTAGATTTGAACAATTACTCTAGATTAAGTCCATTCTTCAACTAACCTTAGGTCTAACCCAATTAATGGACCTAATTCATCTAACCCTTTAACCCATAGCTTATGCTTATGTCTTAGAATCTTTAATTCATAATTCTAAATTCTATGAGATACTTAATTCTTTTAATTAAGTTTTTGGACTGATAGATTGGGGTTCGATATTTCAAAAATAATTTTTAAATTTTGAAAGATTTTATTTTTTCATCAAATGGGTTGACTCATTTCACAAATGGGTCAGCTCATTTCATAAATAGCAATTCTATTACTAATCTCATAATAGAAAATAAGGCATATTAAAAATTAAACCATGAATTATCTTTTAGATCTAATCTAAATATATTCATGTTTAACTTTCTAATTGAAACAATTTCAATCAAATCCTTTCATTATTCATCTTAATGAATAAGTTCACGGTGGCACCCCTACCGCCATAAGGGATCCCCACTGAATCGGAGGAGATGGCCTTTAAACCATACTTGTCCCTTATCACCATATGGCTTAGTGGTTCATTCACCCTCGATTACTAAGTTATTTTGATTAAATACATATCAAATATGTAAGCATTTAATCTTTCTAATTAACATATTAACATGTCAAGCAACCCTTGCTCTGATACCATTTGAAGGAAACCGAGCAGGATTTAGGGCATGCTTTTCAAAAAAAAATTTTGAATAAAATACAATCAAAGCTAAAATTAATCTAATATTAATTCTATAGCATGCATTGATCTAATCAATTATCCTATTTAGGATCTAGACATGGTAATATGTAATAGAAAAAATAAAATGCAATCGATCAATAAATCATATTTGCTGATCGATACGAGTTTAGAACTCAATACCTATGTGCGAATAGCTGATCTTCATAATCTAAATCCATCATATAATGCTCTAGTATCATGTTATAGCTGCATATATGTCCGACCTCTATGGTTGCTCCATACGGAGCTTCTGATCCTGATCAGCCCCACTAGAGTGCAAGCTCCGATCGGAGCCTTCGATGGCTGATCATGATCGATCCGATCGATCATTGATGCATACTAATTTATAGCTATGGTAAGTGCACCAGTCAATCAAGTAATAAAGTGAATGAATAGAGTATCGTCCCTAGAGGATTGGAAAACAAGTACTGAAAAACTCTTTCCTATGCTTTATTTAGAAGACCGATTTATGAGAATAAGAAACTAAAGAACAAAATAAAGAAATAATTAATTTTTTTTTTGAAATAGAGAGAGTGTAATTATTAGGATTTTAAACATAAGAGTAATGGATTACTATGGCAATCGGTTCACCAACTCAGTCAATACAATATTCAGATTATTAGATTAATTTTATTTCATATGATGGTGGAGTCTCCTAATTTATTCACTACCCTTTGGTCCAGGCATAGCAAAACTATCAATATTTATTAATTATCCTTTGGTCCAGGTGTAATTTAAATAAATATTAATGCATTAAGTTTTGTGAAACCCTCTAATTAAAATACGCTGCATCCAAAGCGCACTAAAATTCCTGCATGCATATGAATTCTAATTTGATTCATAATACAAGGTATATAATCAAGAAGCAATAACATAGATGTACTTGGTCCGTAACATCTATGTTCATCAGATCAATTAGAAGATGGCCAGTAATCTAAAAGCATTAAGATCAGATTTATATACTCCTCATGAATAAAATTTAAAAATAAATCACACTGAATATTGCATCAAAAGAGTGGCTACACCTTAGCCTTAGTAAAAAAAAATTTAGTTCATGATAACAAGTTCAAAAATAGCAAATAAAATAAAAAGCATAGAAGAAATTAGACTGTTTGATTGCTGAAATTGATTATCCGTTGCTCTTGGTGTGGAGAACTTGGTGAAGAAGAAGAGGCTCCTTGATCGATGTCTTGATTATCGAAAGAAATCAAAAACTCCTTTTCTTTTCTCTCACAAATCTCTCTTCTCTTTCTACCTCTCTCCTCTCTTTTCTCTTTTTTTTTTTTTTCTATTCTCTCTTTTTTCTCCTCTTTTTCTCTCTTTTTCTCTGACTCTATGACTCTCTCCTTTTTTTCTTCTTCTTTTTATGGCAACAGCAGGTTTTTATAGGCTAAGAGATTGATTTTCCCTCAAAATCCTTTAGAAATTAGGTTTAAGACTCCCAAAACAACTCAAATTAGGATCTAGGTAATTCTGATCGTTGGATGTTGATCAAATGGTCCAAAAATCACTTAAAAGTCCCTTAAAATAACCCAGATCAAGTTGGATTTCATGCCAGCCATTGGATCAACCGTTGGATTGAATCTGGGCTGTTCGATCGCGTAAAAAGAAGGCTTCTGATCTTTAGTTTAATGTAGGGATGAATCTCAATCATTGGATCTCGACCGAAAGCTGTGGATGCCATTCATCAGTGCCTTCATCTTGGCCGTCCGATCAAGTCTCAGTGAATGGCGTCCGTTGGATCAGACAAAATTTCTAAATTGCCCTCTATAGACCATGCACGAGTCCGATGTTGCATGGACCGCCACGTTCTTCAGCCAATCAGAGCACACTTTTTGATATAAAATGCCCAAAATACCCTCATGTCGGTCCACCATGTGCCGCAAAAAATGCTGACATCATCGTGATGTCAGTGCTGCATCGGTGGGTCAATTTGCTATTGCGGTTGAACCAGGCAAAATTGCTGAGCCAATTTTCTGAACCGATTTGAACCAAATCAAATTTTTTTTCTTTTTGAAATTCAAATTTAGGCTCATTTGAAGTCCATTTTACCTAAAATTTATTTCATCTGAATCAGAAAAATAAGATCTTCACGTTGGTGGCCTTCTTTCCTACATAAGATTAATAAAAGTATTAATTTCTAAAGAAATAGATTAATTTATTTTATAATTTAATACTTTTATTAGTATATTTTTACCACTTATCACACCCTCCAACTTAGTCATTGCTAGTCCCTTAGCAATGTTTTATTTAATACCATGTTTCAATAAGATTATCCATCACAAAGATAAAATCTAGGACTAAAGGATCAAAAAGTTTAGAAAATACTGCTAACTAAGCATTGAGCTTCAGAAGCAAATTTTTCAGTCAATATAATTAAAAACTTTCTTAGAGTACATCAAAGATCTATAGCACTTGTGTTCGTGATGACTAACTTTAGCATTTCAGTATTAAATTAAAAGAACAAAAGTATCCTCTCTTATCACCTATTTTGGTCAATTTTCTATACATTCTCAATTTTATACTCATGAATTAAGGTAGCTTTCACACTGCCCCTTTTTTTTTTTTTTTTTTGCTGTGCTGAGCATCCTGGCCTTTCCTTCATCATTTTACATGAATTTTCACACTTGACCTAGGTGCAGAGACCCAGTTACTAGGCTTTGGGCAATCCACATATACTCTATCTTTTGCACTTTATTTTTAGGCAGGTAGCTCTTTCCTTAAATTCAAGTTTCTTTGATTAGAATGTATATTAATTATCAATTTTTAGTGATAATTGAATCCTCAGTTGGCCTTATAATCAATACCTACTTTGCCTTGTTAGTGTGCATGTGCAATTAGAAGTGCTAATAGTCTTTTAATGACCTAAGTAGGCTGCTAAAAGTTGACCAACTAATCTACTTCTTTAACTCGTTACATTCATTAGCAAATAATTCTATCTTTTATCACTTATCCAGTCTATCTTGCTCAAGATTTTCTTCTTGACACATTAATTTTTTTTTTTAACTTATTCTACATTGTCTTAAAGGAGAAAGAAAAATAAAGGGTGCAATAAAGGATAGGAAGGAATACACCTGATTTGGTTCAGTCTGGTTCTTTGGAGCTTTGAAATTTTGCTTGAGCTCTCATTGATTTTTCTCTGCAAAATTGAAAATACACACCAAAGCAGTAAAAGAGCAACAACAAATTACTAAAAAATAAAAGAAAAAAAAATGATCAAAACTAAAAAGAAAAGAAACAACCTATCTAGTAGTTCTGATTTATAGTCTTCAGCTTGACTTTCTTTGAGTTCTAAAGTGGATCAATCTGGTGCCACTTCAATTGGAATACTTTCATGTTTGATCGAGCCCTCTTTCAATTTGACATTGCTCAGCTTTTATAGTCTCAAACCTATTTTCTACAGAATTCTCATATAATGGATTGTCAATAATATCAATTAGAAAATAAGTTTGATTATCATCAGGATGTTTAGTATCTTTGAAAATATTAAAAGTAACTTGTTCATCTTGGACTCTAAGAATTAATTTTCCTTGTTGAACATCTATTAAAGCTCCTCCAGTAGCTAAAAAGGGTCTCCCTAAAATAAGGGGTACATCATAATCTTCTTTCCATATCAAGAACAATAAAATCAATAGGAAAAATAAACTTGTTTACCTTTACCAAGACATCCTCCACTATACCTCTTGGATATTTAATGGATCTGTCGGCTAATTGAAGAGTAATAGTGGTAGGCTTTGGTTCTCCTAGACCCAGCTTTCTGAAAATAGAAAAAGGCATGAGATTAATACTTGCTCCTAAATCACATAAAACTTTATCAAAACTACAATCACCAATAATGCAGGGGATAGTAAAACTCCTTGGGATCTTTTAGCTTCTGTGGTAATTTATTTTGAAGTATTGCTGAGCATTCTTCATTCAAATTTATTCTCTCATGCTCCTTCAGCTTTTTCTTATTTGTTAGATTTCTTTGAGAAACTTGGCATACCTGGGCATTTGAGTAATAGCATCTACAAAAGGAATATTAATATGTAAATTCTTTAAAATTTTGAAAAAAGTTAGAAAATTCCTTATCTGGATGCTGTATTTGTCTCTCTGGGAATGGTAGTGGCGGCACGTAGGGCTTCACATTTGGATCAGCAAATCGTATACCTGGAGACCATCCATCTGCTGGTTGTTTTGGTGACTGACGAATTTTAGTTGATGGTTCCTTATTTGTAGTTGGCTCTTCAGTCTCTTTCTTCTGATGTGGCTCCTCCAGCTTTGTACCACTTCTTAGGGTGATAGCATTGACTTGCTCCCTTGGATTGGTCTCCGTGTTGCTGGGCAAGGATCCCTGAGGTCTCTCGGAGATTATCTTAGCCATTTGACCTATTTGCATCTCCAAGTTTTGAATTGCTGCTGTTTGGTCCTGCCTAAGTTTGGCTTCCAAATTTTTTATAGTTGCTTCTTGGTTTTGCATAAATTTGACCATCAGCTCTTCCATGTTGGACTTCTTTTCAGGTACTTGGAATCCCTGGGGGTGGCTGTTGTGCTGCATTTTGATTGCTCCATGAGAAATTTGGGTGCTGCCTCCACCCTTGATTGTATGTGTTGGAGTAGGGATTGTTTTGTTGCGGCCTAAAAAAATTACCAATATAATTAGCTGTATCAGTTGTTTTAGCAAAAGGATTACCTGTCTGGCAATTGCTCGTATCGTGTCCTCCTCCACATAGGTCACAAGTAATGCTCTGAACATGCATAGCTATTTCCCTTTAAGTTGTTGACTTCGGCTCTAAGGGCTGCAATTTCAGCTAGTAAGGTTGGCACGCAATCTACTCCCTGCACAGCTGCTAGTCTTTTTGGCATCATGCATTCTGTCTGCCATTGATAGCTATTTGATGCCATCTCATCGATCAGATCGAAGGCTTCTTCCTCCATTTTTTGGATTAATGGTTCCTCCTGCTGCTGCATCAATCATAGAACGATTAGTAGGAGATAAACCATTATAGAAAGTTTGTACCTGAAGCCATACGGGTAGTTGATGATGTGGACATCTCCTCAGCAGTTCCTTGAAATGCTCCCAAGCCTCATATAGTGTCTCCATGTCCATCTGCATAAAAGAAGTGATATCGTTGCGCATCTTGGCAGTCTTGGAAGGTGGAAAGTACTTGGCTAAGAATTTTTGGGCTAGGACATCCCAAGTTGTGATAGAACCTGTAGGAAGAGAATGAAGCCAACTTTTAGCTTTGTCCCATAAAGAGAAAGGAAAATAACCTTAATCTAATAGCATCATCCGACACCCCATTAATTTTAAAAGTATCACAAAGTTCAAGAAAATTAGAAATATGGGCATTCGGATCATCATGCACGTGTCCACTGAATTGGACAGTTGATTGAATCATCTGGATCATCGCCGATTTTATTTTGAAGTTGTTTGCTCGTACAGGCAGTCTCCTGATGCTCGAAGCTGCATCGGCTATAGATGGTGTGATGTAATCATTTAATGGATGATGTACTGGTCGAATAGCTTCATGCTGTCCTTCGATCATCATATCCAATCCTAGATTGATGTCGTTAGGATCTTCAGCTGCCATGTTTCTTTCTTGTTGTAGTCTTCTAATGGTCCTTTCAATTTCTGGATCTAAAGGTAGTAAGTTACTATGTCCAGTACGTGTCATGCAATGAAATTTTTTTTTAAATAATAAAAATTAAAAATAAATTTCTAAAGTAAAGCTAGGATCAAAATTTTAATATTATTTTAGACACAATCTCCGACAACGGTGCCAAAAACTTGATGCATGCTAATTTATAGCTATGGCAAGTGCACCAGTCGATCAAGTAATAAAGTGAATGAGTAGAGTATCATCCCTAGAGGATTGGAAAATAAGTACTGAAAAGCTCTTTCCTATGCTTTATTTAGAAGACCGATTTATGAGAATAAGAAATTAAAGAACAAAATAAAAAAATAATTAAAATTTTTTTTTTGAAATAGAGAGAGTGTAATTATTAGGGTTTTAAACTTAAAAGCAATGGATTACTAAGGCAATCGGATTCACCAACTCAGTCAATACAATATTCAGATTTATTAGATTAATTTTATTTCATGTGACGGTGGAGTCTCCTAATTTATTCACTATCCTTTGGTCCAGGCATAGCAAAACTATTCAATATTTATTAATTACCCTTTGATCCAGGTGTAATTTAAATAAATATTAATGCATTAAGTTTTGTGAAATCCTCTAATTAAAATACGCTGCGTCCAAAGCGCACTAAAATTTTTGCATGCATATGAATTCTAATTTGATTCATAATACAAGGTATATAATCAAGAAGCATTAACATAGATGTACTTGGTCCGTAACATCTATGTTCATCAGATCAATTAGAAGATGGTCAGTAATCTAAAAGCATTAAGATCAGATTTATATACTCCTCATGAATAAAATTTAAAAATAAATCACACTGAATATTGCATCAAAAGAGTGGCTACACCTTAGCCTTAGTAAAAAAAAATTTAGTTCATGATAACAAGTTCAAAAACAGCAAATAAAATAAAAAATATAGAGAAATTAGACTGTTTGATTGCTGAAATTGATTATCCATTGCTCTTGATGCGAAGAACTTGGTGAAGAAAAAGAGGCTCCTTGATCGATGTCTTGATTGTCGAAGAAAAATCCTTTTTTTTTTCTCTTCTGACTCTCTTCTCTTTCTACCTCTCTCCTCTTTTTCTCTTTTTTTTTTTATTTTTCTGATTCTCTCCTTTTTTTCTCTTTTTCTCTCTTTTTCTTTGACTCTACGACTTCTCCTTTTTTTCTTCCCCTTGCTTTGCAACAGCAGGTTTTATAGGTTAAGAGATTGATTTCCCCCCAAAATCCTTTAGAAATTAGGTTTAAGACTCCCAAAACAACTCAAATTAGGATCTAGGTAATTCTGATCGTTGGATGTTGATCAAACGGTCCAAAAATTACTTAAAAATCCCTTAAAATAATCTAGATCAAGTTGAATTTCATGCCGTTGGATCAACCATTGTATTGAATCTGGGCTATCCGATCATGTAGAAAGAAGACTTCTAATCTTTAGTTTAATGTCAGAATGAATCACAGCCGTTGGATCTCGACCGGGAGTTGCGGATACCGTTAGCCAGTGCCTTCGTTTCGGTCGTCCAATCAAGTCTCAGTGAATAGCGCCCATTGGATCAGACAAAATTCCCAAATTACCCTCTGTAGACTATGCGCGAGCCCGGTGTTGCATGGACCACTGCATTCTTCAGCCAATCGGAGCACGCTTTTTGATGTGAAATGCCCAAAATACCCTCATATCGGTCCATCGTGTGCCGTAAAAATGCTGACATCATCGTGACGTCAACACCGCATCGATGAATCGATCTGCTGTTGCGATCGAACTGGGCTGAACCGCTGAGCCAATTTTCTGAACCGATTTGAACCAAACCAGGTTTTCTTTTTTTTTTCTTTTTGTTTTTTTTTTGAAATTCAATTTCGGACTCGTTTGAAGTCCGTTTTGTCTAAAATTTATTTCATCTAAACCAAAAAAATAAGATCTTCATATGGGTAGCCTTCTTTCCTACATAAAATTAATAAAAGTATCAATTTCTAAATAAATAAATAAATTTATTTTATAATTTAATACTTTTATTAGTATATTTTTACCACTTATCAATCATCTACTTTCTAATTTTTTGAATACTATAGAAAATCATAACATAAATACTGGAGGATGATGAAGAGGTGTACAAAGTTTGGTGGCGATCTAATGATCACAGCACTCGATCTCTCTACCCGAACCTAGATACCCAAATCTAGGGTTTGACTCAGCCCCAAAACCCTGATGCACTAAAAACCCTCTCACACCCTCTCTGTATAGAGTTTTTCTATGAAACAAGTTTTTATGGAAAGATGACTTTTAGATGTATAAATCCTGTTTAGATTATATCTAAAAATTAGGTGTCCTTAAAGGTGAAAATCAGAAGAGAATAGAGGTATGAGGAAAAAATAAAGTGCTACTGGACCCTGCTCACCTTTACTCTAGGATTTTTTTCACCCAAAACATATGCCCAATCACTTGAAAATTTTTATCATAGAATTTTGACCCCTTCTCCTGCATGCACAAAAACTCTCAAAATTTATTGACATGAATACCATGGAAAAAGATAAGGGTCAAGTGGTTGGGATGTTTTAACCACTCACTTGATTTCAAAAATCAAATGAGCCTCTTATCTTTATCCAATGCCTCCTCCCATGTGTTTAACATGTAGAAGGACTCTCCTTTTATGTGTGCATATTTTTATTTCTCCAAAAATATTCGACAAATAAAAGGAAGGGCGTGGGAAGCAAATAAGGTTGGATTGATTCCAACCTCCAACAAACTAAGTTGAATTCAAAACTCAACTTACTTTGAACTGGTCCAACCCTTGGACCAGGTCAAAAGCAGATAAGAGAGGGGGTACAAAAACCTTATGGGTAAGAGAAAAGTTACGTACAAAAATTTTGGGCATGGAACAAGAGCGGAAAAGTCAAAAATGGTGGGTGCATGGGAGAGTTTGAATTCAAACTTCATTTGACTTGGTCCTAATTGGTTTCAACCAAACTAATTAATCTAGACCCAATTAGACCAGATTAAATCTAACCAAAATAAGCTTAGCCTAATCTAATAAAATTTTAATCAAATTAAAAATTAATTAGGTCCAAGTCCTAATCAAATCAAGGTCAAAACTTCCATAGCGATTAGGTCATCTCATGACCTGATCGAGTCAAACCTAATTGAATCCAATTCGATCGGACTTGATCAAATTCTCATCACTCAATCAAATTAAACTAATTAGTATCAAATTGCTAATTAATTCTTTAATAAACATAGAGTTCCAATCGGATGGATATCTGATCAATAGAGTCCCATCAATATGAAACTCCTAAAGAGTCCCAAACCAATGGGACTCTTGAACCCAGTGTCCCAAACGAATTGAACTCTTAATCATAGAGTCCAAGACCAGTGGAACTCTTGATTAGAGAGTCCCAAATGAGTAGAACTCGAGTCCCTGTCCACTAGGACTCTTGGTCATAGAGTTCCAGGTCATCAGGACACGATTAGAATCCCAGACAAGTAGAACTCAGAGTCCCAATCCAGTGGAACTCGTCATAGAGTCTCAGTCTAGTGGGACTCTTGACCATAGAGTCCTAGGTCATCGAGACTCAATATCAACCATCAGATCAGGTGGAAACTTCTATTATGTGGGACCTTATAGGTTCGAATCCTAAGCCGGTTGCATTGAAACTAATTTTCTATACCAATCGATGTGACCATCTAGCAATGATACTCAACGTTCAGATAGGTCAAAAGGTCACAACGCAACAATGATGAACTTATGAAATATAGTTACCATATAATTCATCCCCTTGACATCGATGCTCAAAGGATGATTTAGGATTTACTGCCAATCCTAAAATTCATCCATAGTGTATTTCAAAACTTAGCGTCCATCATATGGATTACCCCGACCGAGGATTTGCTAAATTGAAATACAACAATGCACTTGCTCCAATAGTTGGAGGGGTCAAATCCATCTTGACTCATGTACTGACAAGCTAAGTACTTGAGTGCACCCAGTAGCCTTCTATCATCGAATTAGAAATTTAGGTAGTCCGATACCTAAGTATAGTGAGTGGCTTGCAAGTCACCATGGTGATCTCAAGTCTAAAGGATACATATACCCATATCCTTCATGAGCAACTCTTGGTAGAAGAGAGCTCTGCAATTGGATTACATTCAGTGAAATGTACCCTTACACTTTATCTGCATGCCATAACAGTATCTCCATACTTTTTGATTAAGAGGACAACCAACACTTATAGCACACAATGATCTACACTTGATATGTTGTCGTCCTGGATAATAACAAATCATTTGATCGCGTACTGGTTTAAGGACTAAATGATAAATCCTTCTTTTTCAAGTCTAAATAGTCCCAAGGACTTTATCATCGAAGAGCTCATTACAGGAAGATACACAAAATGATGAAAATGCTAAAATAATTATTTTAGTAATAATTTAAGTATAATTATATTTAGCTCAACTATCTACAATCAAGATGATTGGCTTTAGGATATAATTCCCAATAATGTCTTCCCGTAGAGCCTTCAAAACAAACTCTAAAGGCTGCACGTTCGTCTCACGAACGCCGTCGTCCCTCACTGATCTTTACACCAATGGGACTTGATCTTTACTCATAGGTTTTGCCCAACTCTTGGGCATGGAGAAGAGGGAGAGGATCAGATGAGGGAGGCATGGAGATAGTGATTTTGGCAGAACTTCATCATAGAGAATTTTCTATGCACAACAGCTTGCACAGGACCCTATTTATAGACCAAACCAAGAGTCCCTTAGCATGTGACTTTGAACAGGTCAAAGCCAACAAGCAGAAGGACTCTCCCATGATCTCCATGTCCCACACCCCTTTTTTTAGAATTTTATCATACAAAAATAAAGGGATATGGCATGGATCAATTTGGGATAAGATTAAGTTGGCGCACAACTCTTATCTCCCAAGTGTTTGAACTATTCAAACTTTTGATCCATTCAAACTTGATTTGAATGGAACACCTCCATACATATCCATATGGGGCGCACGGCCAAAGAAAGAGTGCACCCCTTATTCCTCATGTAAATTTCATATGGATGTTCACCCTCAGATAAATTCTAGGGGGCGCATGCCATATCTCTTCTTTCCTGCATATTGGGTCAACATTTGACCCTTATCCTATTCCCATCTTATGGGATTAAGATAAAATCTTTTCAAGTTCCATCCAATAGATTTATGTCATATCCTAACCAAGTTAGAACAAGCCTTAATCAGGCCAGGACAAGGTCCAGTCTGATCAAGATAAATTCATTTAGAATTTTTGGGAGAGGCTTGTCTAAATTTCATCTCATGATTTTAGAACAAGCCCTAATCTGGTAAAGACAACCCTTGTCTTGTTCCCATTTTATGGGATTTAGGACAAGTCTTGATCAGACCAGGACAAGGTTCAGTCACATTAAGATAAATCCCTATAGAGTTTTCAGATAAGCCTTGTCCAAATAGTTTCATAAATTAGTAGGTCCTATCCTATTTTCATCTGATGGATTAGGACAAGCCTAGATCAGGTTAGCATAAAACTTTTCTGATCTGAACAAGTTTCAGTCAGACTAGAACAAACCCATACAAGATTTCTAGATGAGCCAAATCTAATTTGGCTCAGTCGAGACGATCCAGAAAGACTATAAAAGAAAAATATTAGGCTTAATTATGTGTTAGCATGATTTTCTTGAACCTAATTGGATCTAACCCAAATCAATCAAATTGGATTAGTTCAATTGATGACATCTAAACCCAAATCCTTATTTGTGTGATCTAGTTAGATTCCGTTTTGCATGATAATGGGACATGTCATGATCTTTATCATCGACATCATCAAAATATCTTTCGATGAACCAAAACTCTTCCAATTTATCTAATTAGAATCATCGATCATCAAGACAATTCTAATTAATCCCAAAATCCACAAGTGACATCCAATAGTATATGGTGGCAACCCATCAAAATCGAATAGTGAACATCTTGGTGCAGCTACCTGTGTGATTGGGTTCTTCTATCATGAGCCCCTATGGGATTAGGATTAAGGTAAACTTGTCAAACCCAACACCCGTCATATGAATGAATTATTCGATTTGAGTCTGATGTAAAATTCTAATAGAAACTTCTTTTTATTATTTCACACTACCATGGCCATGGGTTTTAGGACTCGATCTTATGATCATCATAGGGCTACTCCTCCTCTAGCAAAGTTGATAGATCCCATTTTGGTGCGATTCAATTTCTACAATGAATATGCTATAGCCAACATACACCTCAGGATTTCAAATGGCTAGGAGACCGAGTTATAGTATAGTCAAACTATAACACTCTCAAGGTGAACTATGATGCACCTCAGGTCAAAGAACTGTGAGCTCAGAAGTGGCACTCCCAAGTCATAGAAACATGAGAAGATAGATCATGAAAAGATGGAAGTGAGCCGAAAGAAGAATCAGTCTCAGTAGTAAAGTTTAGAAACTAGACCAGCTCACTCTAAGACTGAGCCGACCCAGTTGTCAGCTCAGTTAGAAACTGGGTCAGCTCAGTCCAAGATTGGGTCGGCTAGGTCTCAAAAAAAAATTTAGATAGAGAGCAGCATTTTCGAGCTGTTGGCATGGTACACAACTAGATCGGCTCAGTCTGGGACTGAGCCGACCTAGTCGCAGGTTAGCCGGCTCAGTCTGAAACTGGGTCAGCTCAGTTTTCATGGATTATTATTTTGTATACATGGGTTATTTGGATTTGGAGAGTTTTTCTATGAGCTTGGGCTTGACCCTTTGTAAAGTATATATACTAAAATAGGTCAAGATTGTAAGGGATGCTGAAATATACTAAATAAAAGCTCTTTTCTTTTGAAAATCTCTTCTTCTCTTCTTCCTATTGTTAATTTATTTGATCATGCTTTCATAGAGATCTCTAAGAAGTACTTTTTTAATTGCTTAGCTAATCATCGATAGCCATGCCGATCCATGTGGAAAGAGTGCATATTCCCAACATTTGGTATCAGAGCCAGGTTGCATGGAAAGAAAGAAGACACCTAGGATTTACTACATCCAGGATTTGTTGCATCAGATTTTATCCTAAAACTTCTAGTTTGCTTTGTGATTGTCTCTAGATTGAGGTGGAGATTGTTTACACGGTGGAACGATGATACAAAAGTTTGGAAAGAGGATCTAGGGCTAGTTAGATCTTCTGTGAAGGATAGTTTTACTGGTGTGTGATCATGAAGGGTGTTAAGAATCTGTTCTTGACTTGTTTGAAGTCATGGGATCAAGTGGATTCAAGGTGGATTTTGAAAAGTTCGAGGGCAAGAAAAATTTTATCCGATGGTAGCAATGAGTAAAGAACTTGTTGGTTCAGCAGATGATCTACAAGATCTTGATAAAAGAAAGGCCGAAAAAGATCAGTGCTGAGGATTGGGAAGAGCTGGAGGAAATTACTTTTAGAACAATCCAGATGTGCTTGGCCAATCAGATTTTGCTCGAGGTTTGCATAGAGACTATGGCAAAAGAGCTCTGGGAGAGACTGGAGAACACATACATGGGGAAGAGTGTGACGAACAAGCTGTGGTTGAAGAAATAGCTATATAGTCTGAGGATGCCCGAAGGTGGGAATCTTATTGCACATATCCAAAGGTTCAATCAGGTGTGCTCTGAGGTGATGAGTTTGGATGTAAAGATTGACGAGGAGGATCAGGTATTACTGCTATTATGTTCTCTCCTAGGTTCGTATGATGGTCTCATAACAACTCTAATTTATGGAAAGAAGATCCTAAACTATGAAGAGGTTGTTGGTGTGCTCATATCAAATAAGCAAAGAGAGAAGATCTACAAGGAAAATCCTAAGTCTGAGATCTTAGCTGTGAACAAAAGACAGAAAAGATCAAAAAAGAAGATAAGAGGAAAATCCAAGGGCAGATCAAAGTCTCACGATCAGAAGAAGATGATATTGAAATGTTATAAATGTCATCAGTCTGGACACCTAAGGAGAGATTATCCCCTTTTGTGATCAAAAAAAGAAAAGATCAGCAAGAAAGATGATATAGCTTCTGTGAATAGTAGAAAAGACCTGCTAGTTGTATCAGATGGATCCATAGAGTGCGACACTATGTGGATATTAGATTCAGCATGCTCGCACCACTATAGTTCTCATTAGGAGTGATTTGCTATCTACTAGAAGGTCGATAGTGAAAGTGTCAGTCTTGGAGATGATCATCCATGCAAAGTAGTTGAAATTGGCTCTATCAGGATGAGGATGTATGATGGGATCATTCATACATTATCAAATATCAAGTATGGATCAGAGTTGAAAAAGAATTTGATTTCTTTGGGCTACTTGGAGGAGCAGGATTATGCTTTTAGTAGCAAGACTGGGAGTGGATGTCTAAAAATTTTCAAGAAACCTTTGGTGATGATGAGAGGTAGAAGACTGAGCAACAATCTTTATAGAATGGAAGGCTTAGTGTTGAATGATAGTGCAGAGGTGCTAGCAATGGCACAGGAGGAGCAGATTTTATATCAACTATGGCACTATCGCATGGGTCATATGAGTGACCGTGGGCTTACTGAACTAAGCAGAAGAGGTATGATCCTAACCCTGAAGAAGGAGGGCACAGATCTGTATGAGCTATGCATCTTTGGCAAATAACAAAGGATGAAGCTTGCCAGAAGTATCAAATACAGTGAAGAAGTGCTGGATTTAGTGCACTCTGATGTGTGGGGATCAGCTCCTATATCAGCTAGAGATGGGGCAAAATACTTTATCATTTTCACTAATAATTTTTTAAGAAAGATATGGGTTTATCTGATCAGAAAAAAATCAGAGGTGTTTGCCTGGTTCAAAGCCTGGAGAGCTAAAGTAGAGAAGGAGTCAGGAAGATAGGTGATGTGTCTGAGGTTGGACAATGGAGGAGAGTATACTAGCTTGGAGTTCAAGAGGTACTATGAGAAAAATGACATCAAACACCATTACATGGTGAGGATGACTTCCCAGTAGAATGGTGTTGTGGAGAGGATGAACCAAACATTGATCTAGAAGGCATGGAGTTTGAGGCTGCAGACATCACTCCTAAAGTCCTTTTGGGGTGATGCTCTAACCTATTCTTATTTTTTTGTGAATAGGTCTCCTCATTATAAGTTGAATGGAGGCATTCCAGAAAAGGTTTGGAGTGAAAAGAAGGTGAAACATGGCCATCTGAAAGTCTTTGGTTGCACAGCCTATGCACATGTGGAGGCAATCAAGAGGAGCAAATTAGACCCAAAATCTCAAAAGATGACATTCATAGGATATCCACAAGGAGTCAAGGGGTACCTGCTGTGGGACTCTCAGGCACAGAAGTCAGTGATCAGTAGGAATGTTATCTTTGATGAGAAGAGCATCTTGAGGAGGTCTGGGATAGATAGAACTGAAGAAACAAAGATGAACAATGGTGGCCAGTTAGAGAATGATGGCATGCAGGTTACATCCACTTGCAGGAGTATTTTTGATGAGATGGAGCTGGGCAGAAAAGTATTATCTCAGATTAAAAATCAGCATGAAGGGTCGGTAGTTCAGACAGATGTACAGGAGCAGCCACAGACATCAAGCAGAGATATGCCGATGGGAGTGGCTTTGCACAAGCCCCAGCATGCTATTAGGAGATCGATCAAATATGGCATTGATGAGGTTATCTCCTATGCACTCATCACTGCTAATGGAAATCTAGAGAATTATGCAAAGGCCATGGAGAGTGAGGATCATGATTCATGGATGCAGGCCATGATGGAGGAGATGGAATCACTTGAGAAGAATCAAACATGGTAGCTAGTGAATCTTCCAGAGGGTGCTCGACCTATTAGCTCAAAGTGGGTGTTCACAAAGAAAGAAGCATCTTCAGAAGAAGGTGGAGTCAAATTTAAAGCAAGGTTGCTAGCAAAGGGATACTCATAAAGAAAAAAAATTGAGTACATAGAATTTTTTTTTTCTATGGTGCGTCATACATCTATTCAAGTTTTGCTGTCACTGGAGGCACAGCATAACATGAAACTGGAATAGATGGACGTGAAGACGGCCTTCCTTCATAAGACTTTGGAGAAAAGAATCTACATGAAGCAGCTAGATGGTTTCATGGAGATGGGACCGAAAGAAAAGGTGTGTTTACTCAGGAAGTCTTTGTATGGCTTGAAACAATCCCCTCGCCAGTGGTATCGAAGGTTTGATAGCTTTGTCTTGAGCCTGAGTTTCAGTAGATGTGAACATGATTATTGTGTCTACGTTAAGGATGTAGATGAGGAGGATGTCCTATACCTGTTATTGTATATAGATGATATGCTCATAGCCAGTAGAAGCATGGATGCTGTGAAAATGTTGAAAAGGGCATTATCATCTAAATTTGAGATGAAAGATTTGGATCTAGCTGAGAAAATTCTTAGAATGGAGATTTGCAGAGATAGGTGCAAAGAAGTGCTCCATTTGTCATAAGAAAAGTATGTCCAGAAGGTTTTGGAAAGATTTAGGATGGAGAAGGCCAAACCTGTAGAGACGGCATTATCGAGCCATATGTCTCTCTCCAAGTTATAGTGCCCCCAGTTGAAAGAGGAGAGAGAGTATATGGAATGAGTCTCTTATGCAAATGCTGCAGGCAGTGTGATGTACACTATGGTGTGCTATAGACCAGATATAGCACATACTGTGAGCATGGTTAGTAGATATATGGCTAACCCTGAAAAGGAACACTGGAAAGCATTGAAATGGATATTGAGATATCTGCATGGAACAAAGAATTATGGTTTGGTATTTGATGGACAGTCGAAAGAATTTGGAGAATAATCTATGAAGATGTGTGAAGGTTTAGATCCTCTAAAAGGATTTGTTGATGCAAATTATGCTGGTGATCTTGATACAAGGAGGTCTACTACTGGATACCTCTTCTACATATATGGTGGACTGGTGTCTTGGAGATCAATCCTTCAGTCAATCACGACCTTATCAATCATAGAGGCTAAGTACATTGGGATAACAGAGGTTGCAAAGGAAGCTCTTTGGCTTAGGAGGCTGATTGATGAGTAAGGGGTGGAGCAGAGCAAGGTTACACTATTTAGTGATAGTCAGAGTGCTCTGTTGTTGGCACAAAACCCAGTCTATCATGCGCACACAAAGCATATAGATGTGAGGTACCATAGGATCAGAGAGCTGATGGAGAAAAGTGAAGTGGAACTGATGAAGGTCCATACCAAGGAGAATCAGTTTGATGCACTCACGAAGGTATTCTCCAGAGATAGCTTTCAGAGATGTGTGCTATGGATGGGTCTGTTGAGAAGAGATGAGTTCACAAGAACTTGAAAGCACCAAGGTGGAGAATGTGAGCTCAGAAGTGGCACTCCCAAGTCTTGAAAATATGAGAAGACAGGTCATGAAAAGATGGAAGCGAGCTGGAAGAAGAATCAGTCTTAATAGTAAAGTTTAGGCCGGCTCACTCTGAGACTGAGCCGGCTTAGTTAGAAATTGGGTCGGCTCAGTTCAGGACTGGGTCGGCTAGGTCTCAGAGAAAAATCCATTCAGAGAGCAGCATATTCGAACTATCAGCATGGTACACAACTAGATTGGCTCAATCTGGCAGACTGAGCCGATAAAGTCATAGGTTAATCAGCTCAATTTTCGTAGGTTATTATTTTATGTATGTGGATTGTTTGGATTTGAAAAGTTTTCCTATGAGCTTGGACTTGATCCTTTGTAAAGTATATATACTAGAAAAAGGTCAAGATTGTAAAGGGTGCTAAAATATACTAAATAAAAGCTCTTTTCTTCTAGAAATTTTTTTTTTCTCTTCTTTTCTATTCCTTGTTTTATTTGATCGTGCTTCCATAGAGATCTTTACGAAGTATTTTCTTGATTGCTTGGCTAATCATCGATAGCCACGTCGATCCATATGGGAAGAGCGCATATTTCCAACAAGAACTAGACACATGCTGCAATATCGAGCTAGTCATTGACGAGAAGGTAGGCTCCCTTATGACTGCTCGAGGTGGTCACGCTCAGTGCCCTCATTCTCTAACGAGTACTTGTACTCTCGCTTTGGTGTCTCTACACCATAGACTCAAGACTCATCTATCTTAAAAAAGTGATCGTATATTGATCTTTCGGATCAATCACCATCCTCGTGATGATCCTATGATCGAAAGTAATTTATGAGTTAATTATGATAACACATGCCTTAAATTCTCAACTTTTAAGAATATATGTTATCATGCCTATTAACTCAATGGATGTATCACAGACACTTTATACATAATATGATAGAATAAATAACTCTTTAATTAATTTTAAGTTAAAATTATAAAAATGCTCCTAGAAAGTATTTAACAAGTGTCAGCCAATCTGGCTTTCGAGATGTTCACATTACCACCATAATACTACCACCTTAGTACTGAGTCTGAGGATTAGGCAAAAGGACTACTTCTTTAAGATGCCTCAGATCGAGCTATGTGCCTCTTCATTTCTAGCGATGTTTTTATCATTAATAGCTAGTGACATCATTTCGTGGTGCATGGATAATGGTGATCGAGGAGTCTATCTGACCATTCATCTTTATGAGGAGATGATTCAAAAAAAGGGGTATCTTTTTATCTTCTTCCTCCTTTTAGGTGCATCCAAAGGGCAAAATGATGACGATTGCGATATTTATCATCTCCTTTGCTTGAAGTTCTTTTTCTTGTATCTTAAAGACCAAATGGACCCTGAACGAGCGAAAAAGCTATGGTGGTTATCAATTCAAAGAAGATAGGTTGGGACTCCTTCTTCTTGTCCTCAAGTCTCTAAAGGGATAGTTATTAAGGATTTGAATACCACTCGCCCAGTCATACCTTCTCCTAGTGTGGTGGACCAAGGAGAGAGGGATGTTTTCCATACAGACGATTCATTGGTGGGCATGCTGGAATCTAGGATTGAGTTGGTAGTTCTGTTGATGGAAATCATGAATATGCCAGCGGATTTGAGGATGGACCCCATGGTAGAAATGACTCTTTCAGCCTCTCCCACTAAAGTTCCCATGAAGGTTACTACCATAAGGATGGAGGAAATTATAGGAACGTCTAGTCCTAAGAATCGGTGGGGTTTGTCAAGGCTATAGGGGCTATTCCTATTGAAAGTTGCCCTCCAGTTGAAGCCTAAGTGGAGACTCCCCGAATATTATTTTCTACTCTGACTACCATCAAAAACTTGACAGTTGTTGCAGAATTTTTATGGAGCCACCTTTCTTTTAATGAAAGGCATGCTCTAGAAGGTGAGGAAGCTCAGTGCCCAATGGAGGGTGCCCAGAGATCTTTGTTTCTACTAGGGCACTACTTAATCAATTTTGTTGGTACCATCCTTGAAGCTTCAGCTTTAGAGCTAGTTGAAGCAAAGGAGGAGATAGGCTAATTGAAGTATTACTTGGAGTAGGAAAAGGCCGCTAATGTTGATTTGGTTAAGAAAATCAACTGCTCCAATAAGGAACTTTTTGAGGCTCGAAAAATGATCAATCAAAGAGATATCAAGCTAGAGCAGGATCGTAAGAGGATTGAAGTCCTAGAGAGACAGAGATCTGAGGCTAAACGAGACTGTCATCGAGCCTACAATCATATTGATTATCTGAGATGGATGCTTGAAGGGAGAAGAGGTTCAGCATCTGAGGCTCATTCCCTGAGAAATTCCATCAAGAGATAAAAGATAAGGTCTAGGACTTTGAATGAAGGACTTTCTGTAGAGAGGATATTCAGAAGATCCAATGGTTCTATGGCTTGCGGCACACTTGTAATCCATGAGCCTTCGACCAAGATCGAGCTATGAATGGCTAATGAGTAGTTGGACTGACTTTATCGAAATGGGGCCAACATCATGACCAAAGCTTACAGACTAGGATTTTCTGCTGGCTTCGAAAGATGTAAGAAGATGGCCCAGGCTCATCTTTCATCAGGCAATTCAATCCACATCGGATTCTTGCGTGTGGATTCTCTTAACAATAATTTGAGGGCAGTAATCCACGATTATCTTGATAGATTTGTGAAATCATCAGACATGCCTGTGATAGCGAACAAAAGTGAATCCATTTCATAGGTAAGAGAGGCTGATGTTGGGGACAGCCATTCTCGGATTGATCGTTAAAGAGATTGTTGGAAATCGTATCTCCTCTTTATCTTCTTGTAAGCCATTTTGGACATCAAAGAATACTATAAATAAAATTCATTTCTTGTTGAAGTAACCAGTCTGTCTTTCTTTTTTTATTTATTTTAAGATCTCTCTTGTTTGCGTTACTTCGAGCTGAGGAACTGAAGAGATCTGCTTGGATAGTTGAAGAGGTCTACTTGGATATTTGAATTAATTAGTCCTAATCCAAAGGCATGTGAATCAAATCTTCTCGCTAATCGTGCGCTCATTTTTCTCTGCGACATTAAATGTGCATAATCTGAGAAGTGATGTAACCATAAGACTTTGATGCACATTTGTATTGCGCCCATAATCTGGATCTTCAGAGGTAATTTAGCCACTCTTAAATATAATTATTCAACTGGCCTACTTTAAATTATCAGTAATCTGGATAGTTTGTCGACTACCAAATACAATCTTAAGGATGCCTTGTGGAAAGCAACAAGAGCTACAACAAAGATAGATTTTAAGTTTCAATTAAATCTAATGGAATAGATTGACCCAACTGTGTATCCATGGTTGATGGCTATTCCTATAAGATTGTAGTCCAGACATTCATTTAGGATATAGCCAAAATGTGATATGCTCCTAAACAATTTGTCTGAGACTTTTAATACTTACATATTACATGCTAGGGATAAGCCTATAGTACAAATGCTGAAGATGAACTTAAGGCTATGATTGTAAGGACAATTAAGAAGAGAGAATTGATGCTCAAATATAATCATCCAATTTGTCTTAACATCAAGAAGAATTTGGAGAAAAATAAGAAAGTTTCAAGGTATTGTTTAGCAACATGGACTGGTGGCAACATGTATGAGTTTGAACATGGTCCTAATTAGTATGTAATGGATTTGGATAAGTATGAATGTAGTTATTTCAAGTGACAATTGACTAAGATACCTTGTACACATTCGATACAATGCATATACTTCTTTAAAAAAAAAAAGATGGAAGAGTTTGTACATATTTACTTCAATAAAAAAATCTATCTGAAAACACACTTTCACTTCCTCCAACCACTTAATGAACAGAATATATGACCTAAGACTAACTTAGTCCCTCTACCACCTCCAATAGTAAGGAGGCTACCTGAAAGCCAAAAAAGCAAAGGAAAAGATATGAGATGAACCACAACATCCTATTCCAAGTAGAATGAGAAAGACAATATAAGGATAAGGTGTGAAAGATGTTATTTATCAGGACACAACTCAAAGACTTGCAAGGAATAAGTAATGGAAGGTAATCCAAGACAGAGGCAAGGAACCAATGATACTTCTACTTTAGCACATGAAAACCAAGGGCAAGAGAGCAACAGTAGGAGATTCATGGGATTTAGGCTTATTTTAGAGTATTATGCCATGCAGGTATATCAAAAATCATATATTTCACATTAACAATGAAAACTATGCACTAACTAATTCATTATTGTACTTTATAGGGCTCTACATGT
>QRFJ01003297.1:0-75927 GCA_006176705.1 Cocos nucifera
TGAAGTTCATCAGACATTGAGCCCAACATGTAATATCTGATCTTGTTATCTTCATCTGTCCACTTATTCTAGAGATGCTCTCTATTCAGTGGATGGACGGACTGGTAAGGTGGGAGGGTCCTGGTCCAATACATGAGTTAATTTCTCAAAACCAAAAATGATTTTAAAGTTCCAAAGTCAATCCTTATAATTTGGTCCGATCAGTCTATGGGTGTCCAGGATTCATGCTAATGGGTTGGATGCAGACATTTTTCTATAGGAAGTTAAAGTTTCTAGTTAGATATTGTAATTAAGACTTAACCAATTTGTTTAGAGATTTTATTTTTAAACAAATTAGCTCTCACTATTTTCTCGGATCCCTACACTCCCTCTGTAGAGATGCAAAAATCTTCATGATTAATGATTTCTAGTGGGTGGTGCGGTCACACCAACTGACTCATCACCTCACCTAACAGTTATTGGTGATGGGTTAGCCAATGAGTGAACAACTCTTGTTCAATGATTCTCTTAATCATGGTGCACCCAAACTTGGTCTCTAATTCATGAATCTCACCGTATCCAAAATATTGATCCACTCCTTAGTTAAGTCAGACCCACCATTTGCATAGACTGGGTTCCTAATTGAGTCTCTCACCGTATCCGAATATTGAGCCCAACTCATCCTCCAGCCCATAGCATCCAATGCCTAATAGACATGGTTGCGTCTTCCCGGTGCAACTGAGCCACTGTATCCAGCCGAGAACAATCAACCCCGGGAAGGGCCCGCACATCTACAATGGTGGAAGACCTCAGACTTAATCTTTTCTTAGGGAGAATTGATTCAGGTCTCATTAAACTAGACTTGGCTTAGTCATAACAATTATGACTAACCTAGTGGCATGGGTTAGCTCGGATTATTGACCACCTCAGATCAGAACTGTGTCAACAGATGGCCAGGTAAGTGAGACCGGTGGAAGGAATATGCCATTAACTCGTACAAGAACGCATTCAGGTCGAGTAGCTTCCAATTAAAAACCAGTCGGTCGTATGTGCCAAACTTACCTTAGACACCAAATTGTTGAGTCAGAACCAATTGGGTTAGCCTACAATCCAGACTCTAACCTCTGAGCCTAATTAGGTCTTGCTTGATCGTGACTCGATCTTGACTTGACCAGACTTAATCCTATTAGGCTGGTCAATTTAAGCATTGTTGATCCCATCTAACCAACTCTTGATTCGGTTTGATCAACCGCTTAGACCTAATTGAGCTACCCAAGCCCGAACCCAGTATTATGAATATGTCTTAGATCTGAAATTCTCAATTTTAGACCTAATTAATATTTCCATAAACTTAATTCTTAATTAAGTAGGGTTCATAAACAAAATATGCACAATAAATCCTAGGGTTTCAGGATCTAGGGTTTTGCAGAAAGTAAGTTTTTGGGTTTCTGATTAAGGACGAACACGCAGCACCCCTACACATCATAAGAACACCCCATCGAATGGGAAGAGAGGGCCTTTAAACCCTTCTTCGTTCTTATGACCGGACGGCCAAGGGAACGCCTTAATCAGGAACATTCAATAAACATTCAATACTACAAAACAGTTATAGATCTATATCATATATCTCATATACAAATTTAGATCTAATCAATGGCATATTTTGCATACATCTCATGTATCATAATCATGCATATTTTTCAGATCTAAATTATCACATAATAATCTGAAAAATTAGATTTAAATTGATCTAATCAAAATAAATTCTAATCTAGACAATTATGTAGAACTATTCTACAACTAGTCTAGACATGCATCTATCATATCTCATATGATATTTAAAATTAAATAATTTTTATTTGCTGTTTATCAGATGTTATTATAACACTTATAATATCAGAAAACAGTAAATAAAAAGATCTATAAATATGATTTAATCATATTAAATCAAAGATCATGCAAGAACTATTCGTATAGAACTATTCTATTTTAGAACTAGTCATGCATATCTTCAAGAACTTAGATCCAAATTATTTAATTTTAATTTTTTCTGATTTTAAATCTAATCACATCTTATGTGATATCTAAAATAACCTAATTTTTAGATAAAAATAAATTTAAAATTGGATCTAAATAATTTTTATTGAACCTGGCTCTGATACCAGTTGAAGGAGAAATCCTAATTTTTTGGATCAGGTTCATTCAGATCTGATCGGATCAAGAGAGATATTTCAAAAATTTCTCTCAAGCATCCATATCAAATCTGAGATATTTTAAATTTAATTTTATAGATCTAAAAATAAAAATAAAAATAAATTAGATCTAATTTAATTTATACCTAGATGTGGGTAATCCAATTACCCTTTGATGATCCTGTTGAAAAGGTTTTGGATTAGCCAGGGTAATCCTATTACCCTGTTGATGATCCTGTTTGCAGCGGAAGGTTCTGGATCAAGCCACGCAAGCGCCTGGCCTCTACCGGTATCCACTCGGGCTGGATCTGGAGATCCTCTTCTTCTCTATCACGCCTCCAAAAATCAGATCTGGATCTGATCTGGAGGATCTTCAAAACTCCTTTTGAAGATCTGCAGTCGTTCTCTTCGCAGCAGCGCAGCCTTCTTGCTTTTGATCTCCTTTTCTTGATCTAAATCGCACCAATCCAAATCCAAAACACTTTTGGACGTGGAGAGCAAGGGGAGATTAGAGAGTATGGCGTGGAGGAAAGGGGAGAGAGGCAGCCTTGGGGCGTGGGAAGATTGCTTCTTGAAACTTCTTGATTATTTTATTATTTTTTCACTTGGGCGCGCTGGGTCTCTTATATAGACTAAGCGTGATCCAAGTCATCTTCCTCCCAACCAATCACAACCCTTTGTGAAATCAGATCTAAATCTGATTGGTGGGATTAGAGAGTCCCCTGGAATTCCTACTTGGAGAGTGCCTACCAGTCAAACTCCAGTCCTTAGAACTGGCATTCTCTTAAGAACTGGTCAAAGTCCTAAAGGGAGATGGAGTCCCTAAGTGAATCCAACAAGGAACCTGGAGTCCCATCCATACTGGGCTCACAGCCATCCCTTGGCGTGCGCCCATGCCATTGCCAGGTTCTGGCAGGGGGACAAGCCCCCACCAGCTCTCCAATAGGTGCATGACATGTGGTCAAAAGCTCTCCAATGGATGACATGGGTCAACGTTTGACCAGTCAAAGGTCAGACTTTTGACCAAAGTCAAAGAACAAGAAATAGGCAGGTGACCAAAAATGGCAGGTAATGTCTCAAAATTGGCAGGTAATGTCTTACAAATAAGACAACCTATTCTGACTTGGACAACCTCCAGTCAGACCATAAGAAGACTTCTGTTTGAGCACAAACTCCTTTGGCTCAGACAGAGACGACTTATTTATGATAGCAAAAGAAGAACGTTAGGTTCAATCGAGTGCTAGCACGATTTCCTTGAACCTAATTGAATCTCATTCAGATCAATTGAACTAGATTAGTTCAATTGATGATCACCAGATTCAAACCCTTGTTTGTGTGACCCAGTTAGGTTCAGTTCTGTATGGTAATGGGATATGTCATGATCTCTATCATCGACATCATCGAAACTCCTTTCGATGGATCAGAACTCTTCTGATTCGAGACAGCTAGAATGATCGATCATCTAAATCATTCTAATTGCTCCCAAAATCCACCAGTGACACCTAGCAGTATATGGTGGCAACCCATCAGAGCTGAAAATGCGAACCTCTTGGTGCAGCTACCTGTGTGATTCAGTTCTTCTATCTTGAGCCCCGATCAGATTAGGGTTAAGGTGAACTCGTCAAACCCTAGTCTCTGTCATATGATGTAATCATTCGATTCGAGTCCAATGTGAAAATCTAAATAGAAACTCTTTCTATTATTTCACTCTGCCATGGCCATGGGCTTCAGGACTTGATTCTCATGATCATCATAGGGCTACTCCTCTATACCACCGAGGTAGATAGATCCCATCTTGATGCAATCCAGTTCCTACAATGAACATGCTATAGCCAACATACACCTCAGGGTTTCCATATGGCTAGGAGACCGAGTAATGGTGTAGTCAAACTATAACACCCTCAAGGTGAACTGCCGATGCATCTCAGGTCAAAGAACCAGACACACTACTGCAGCATCGAGTCAGTCATTGACGAGAAGGTAGACTCCCTAATGACTACTCGAGGTGGTCACGCTCAGTGCCCTCGTTCTCTAACGAGTACCTGTACTCTCGCTCCGGTGTCTCCACACCGTAGACTCAAGACTCATCTACTAAAAGAGAAGCGATCGTACACCAACCTTCCGGATCAATCACCATCCTCATGACGATCCTATGGTTAGGAGCATTTTATGAGTTAATAAATGAAATTCATGTCTTAAATTTTCAACTCTTAAAAATATGAATAATCATTACCATTAACTCAAGGGATGTGTCACAGACACTAAATACACATTTATGATATAAAATAATCTATTTTATTATTTATAGTCAAAATTATAATTTTGCCCCTAGAAGTGTATTATAAGTATCAGCCAATTCTGGCTTCTATGGCACACATATCTAACACCACTAAGCTCTTAGATCTAGTACATACTAATGTTTATGGACCAATGAGCATAAGTGCTAGAGGTAGATATGTCTACTTCATTACTTTTATAGATGATCTATCTAGATATGAATATGTCTATTTGATGAAATATAAATTAGATTCTTTTAAAATGTTTAAATAATTTTCAACTGAAATAGAAAAATAAACTAGAAAGAGTATTAAAACTCTTTGATCTAATCGAGGAGGAAAATACCTTTCTAGTGAGTTTCTGACATATCTAGGAGAGAATGGAATTCTCTCCCAATGAACTCCTTCAGAAACATCACAGCATAATGGTATATCTAAAAGGAGGAATCAAACTCTGTTAGAGATGGTCCAATCTATGATGGGTTTTTCCAGCTTGCCGATATGTCTCTGAGGATATGCACTTGAATCGGCTTGCAATCTTTTAAATAGGGTTTCAAGTAAATCTGGGGTTAAAACTTTATATGTGATATGGACAGGATTTAAGCCAGCACTTTCACACCTCAAGATCTAGGGGTACTCGACTTATGTTAAATGGTTAATTATAGATAAACTTGAACCTAGGTCTGATAAGTGCGCAATTATTGAAGAGAAAATTCTATTTCCTGAGTCAGGTTCGTTCAGATCTTGTTTTGATCAAGCGGGATATTTCAAAAATTTTTCTCTTAGAATCAAATCAGATCTGAGATTCTTTAGATCAAATTTTATTGATCTAATAAAATAAAAATGAAATAAAATAAATTTAATTTAATTTAATTATACCTTGTTATGGGTAATCCTATTACCCTGTGATGCTCCTGATGTTTGCCTGAGGTTCTGGATGTAGCCATGCAAGCGCTTGGCCTCTACCGATATCCACTTAGGCAGGATCTGGAGATCTCTTCTTCTCTATCACACTCCAAAAATTAGATCTAGGATCTGATCTTGGAAGGATCTTCAAAACTCCTTTTGAAGATCAGCAGTTGTCTCTTGCAGCAGTGCTGCCTTCTTCTTTTCTATCGCCTTTCTCTTGCTTGGATTGCACCAAACTGGAGCCCAAAGCCTCTTAGGCATGGAGAAGAGAGAGAGGATCAGAGGGTGGTATGGAGAAGGAGGGAGAGGGGCTATGTGGCATGGGCAAAGAGAAAAAACTCTAAATCCTAGGCGCAAATAGGATTTATATAGACCTACTGCATCCATGCAGTGCCACATCATCCCAACCAATCATGATCCTTTGTGCAATCAGATCTAAACATAATTAGTGGGATGACATCATCTGATCCAATCAAATTAGAGTCCCTCACAAACCTTCTTAGGTGGTGCTAAGACTAGTCAAAGAAGACTCTTTGGCGCCACCCAAGTAGAGTGCATGAAGCAACCTGGAGTCCCATCTGTATGGGACTCCAGACGTCATCCTCTTTGGGCACATGCCTCCCTAGGCGTGCGGCCCCTCCCTTTCTTCTTTTTAACAGGGGGACAAAGCCCCATCTTCTCTCCTATGGGTGTATGACACATGGGCAGATGTCTAAGTGTCAAAGGTCAATGTTTGACCAAAGTCAAAAGATAAGATTTAGCAGGTGACAAAAAATGGCAGGTGTTGTCTCAAATTTATCTCATAAATTAAGACAACCCTTTTCTGACCTTGGACAAGCTCCAGTCAGACCAAGTAAAGGCCTCTGAGTTGAGCACAAACTCCTTTGGCTCAGTCAGAGACAACTTTTAATGATAGTTAAAAGAAGAACGTTAGGCTTCAATCGAGTGCTAGCACGATTTTCTTGAACCTAATTGAATCTCATTCAAATCAATTGAACTAGGTTAGTTCAATTGATGATCATCCAGATTCAAACCCTTGTTTGTGTGATCCCAGTTAGGTTCAGTTCTGTATGGTAATGGGATATGTCATGATCTCTATCATCGACATCATCGAAACTCCTTTCGATGGATCAGAACTCTTTCTGATTCAGAACAGCTAGAATGATCGATCATCTAAATCATTCTAATTGCTCCCAAAATCCACCAGTGACACCTAGCAGTATATGGTGGCAACCCATCAGAGCTGAAAAATGCGAACCTCTTGGTGCAGCTACCTGTGTGATTAAGTTCTTCTATCTTGAGCCCCGATCAGATTAGGGTTAAGGTGAACTCGTCAAACCCTAATTTCTGTCATATGATGTAATCATTCGATTCAAGTCCGAATGTGAAAATCCTAAATAGAAACTCTTTCTATTATTTCACTCTGCCATGGCCATGGGCTTATGGACTTGATTCTCATGATCATCATAGGGCTGCTCCTCTATCCACCGAGGTAGATAGATTCCATCTTGGTGCAATCCAATTTCCTACAATGAACATGCTATAGCCAACATACACCTCAGGATTTCCGAATGGCTAGGAGATCCGAGTTATGGTGTAGTCAAACTATAACACCCTCAAGGTGAACTGCCGATGCACCTCAGGTCAAAGAACCAGACACACCACTGCAGCATCGAGTCAGTCATTGACGAGAAGGTAGACTTCCTAATGACTACTCGAGGTGGTCACGCTCAGTGCCCTCGTTCTCTAACGAGTACCTGTACTCTCGCTCCGGTGTCTCCATACACCGTAGACTCAAGACTCATCTACTAAAGAGAAGCGATTGTACACCAACCTTCCGGATCAATCACCATCCTCGTGATGATCCTATGGTCGGGAGCATTTTATGAGTTAATAATGATTATTCATGTCTTAAATTTTCAACTCTTGAAAATATGAATTATCATTACCATTAACTCAAAGGATGTATCACAGACACTAAATACACATATGTGATAGAAAATAACCCATTTTATTGATTTATAGTCAAAATTATAATTTTGCCCCTAGAAGTGTATTACAAGTGTCAGCCAATTCTGGCTTCTAGGGCACATATATCTAACAATCTTCCACTTGATCCTAAAGCCAATTGGCTACAAGTCTAAGTCCCATCTTCTCAAGGTGGGCTTCGATCTTCTGCTGGCCCAACGGCTTTGTAAGTGGGTCTGCCACATTATCTGCGGAGTTGACTCTCTTGACCTCGACGTAACCCTTCTCGAGGTAATCGCGGATGAGGTGGTATCGCCGCTCAATGTGCTTGGATTTTTGGTGAGACCTCAGGCTCCTTAGCAAGGGCTATGGCGCCATTATTGTTGTAGTATAGAGGAATGGCATCTGATGGCATTACTCCAATTTCTGTAGCAAATTTTTCTTGTACCAGAATGCCTTCCTTCGCATAGCCTCTGATGCAGCGATGTATTCTGCTTCCATGGTGGAATCTGCTATCACTATCTGCTTGGAAACTCTTCCAACTGACAGCACCACCATTGCACACAAACAGACTTCCTAGATGTCGACTTTCGATCATCTATATCAGACATAAAATCCGAGTCTGTGTATACCCTGGACTTGGAGTTCTCCATTACCAAAGACCAACATCATATCCTTAGTTCTTCTCAAGTACTTAAGGATACATTTCACAGAAGTCCAGTGTTCTTCACCTAGGATTTGACTGATATCTGCTTGTGACACTCACAGCATGGGCTATATCAGGTCGTGTACATAGCATGGCATACATGAGGCTCCCTATTGCAGAAGCATAAGGGATCTTGCTCATGCGTTCTATTTCCTCAGGTGTGCTAGGGCACATCTTCTTGGAAAGATGAATACCATGTCTGAAGGGTATTAATCCCCTCTTAGAGTTTTCCATACTAAACCTCTTTAGTACTTTCCTCTATGTACATCTTCTGTGAAAGTCCTAGCATCCTATTCGGTCTATCTCCTATAGACCTTAATTCCTAGAATAAAGGATGCTTCTCCTAGGTCTTTCATGGAGAATTCTTTGGACAACCATATTTTGACTGATGGTCAACATGGGAATATCATTCCCAATAAGGAGGATGTCATCCACGTACAATACGAGGAAGACAACAGCGCTCCCACTGACCTTTTTGAAAACACATGGTTCCTCTTCATTTTTGATGAAACCAAACTAATTTTGATCACATCATTGAAATGAGTGTTCCAGCTCCGAGATGCTTGCTTAAGTCCATATATGGACCTTTGCAGCTTGCATAACCTTGTGATCAGTATCACTGGATGTGAAACCTAGCGGCTGTTCCATATAGATATCTTCCTCAAGATATCCATTTAAGAATGCCATTTTCACGTCCATTTGCCATATTTCATAATCGAAATAGGCTGCAACAGCAAGCAATGTGCGGATGGATTTTAGCATAGCTACTGGGGAAAAGGTATCCTGATAGTCAATGCCTTCATGCGTTGACTATAACCTTTTGCCACTAATCTAGCTTTGAATGTCTCCACATTCCCATCTGCACCAATCTTTTTTCTCTTGAAGATCCATTTACACCCAATAGGTACTATACCTTCTGGTGGATCTACCAAGGTCCAGACTTGGTTTGAGTGCATCGAGTCAATTTCTGACTTCATTGCCTCTAACCATTTCTCGGAGTCGATATCTGATATCGCCTCGTTGTAGGTTTTGGGATCATCACCATGAGCACCATTACCTATGAGGAACATTTTCTCTACTTTCCTCTGAAATAATACCTAAGTATCTCTTCAGGAGGGATGGAAAACTCTTTCCGATCTACGAGGTGGAGGAGGTAGTGATTCTTATTGGCTCAACCTGATTTGGTTCCAATTGGTCCTTAGCTCGTTGCTCTTGTGAGACTTTCTCATCAAGCTTGATCTGCTTTCCAATGCCGCTATCTTGAATAAACTATTTTTCAAGAAAGATGGCATGTCGACTCACAATCACATTGTGGTCTTCTGGAATGTAGAAATAGTATCCTAATGACTCTTTAGGATATCCTATGAATCGAGCTCTAAAGGACCTAAACTCTAACTTGTCCGCTTGTTGTCTTTTGACATGAGCCGGACAACCCCAAATTCTGAGATGACTCAGACTTGGTTTCTTACCATGCCATATCTCATACGGTGTGGTAGGAACGATTTTAGAGGAAAACCCTATTCAGTAGATATATTGCAAGTTAACAACTGATGTTCCCCAAAGAAAATCAGGAAGGTCTGTGAAGCTCATCATGGATCGGAACCATATCTAATAGAGTCCGATTTCTCCATTCTGAAATTTCCCATTGAGTTGAGGTGTTCCTGGTGGAGTCCATTGAGAGACTATGCCATTTTCTTGAGATAGTCTAGGAATTTTTGACTAAGGTATTCACCTCCTCGATCTGATCGAAGAACCTTAATGGGTTTTTCAGTTTGCTTTTTCTACTTCATGTCTGAATTCTTTTTTGAACTTTTCAAAAGCTTCAGACTTGTGTCTCATAAGATACACATACCCATACCTAGATAAATCATCGGTAAAGGTTAATGAAGTAGACAAAATTGCCTCTAGCCGGCACATCAAATGGGCCGCACACATCAGTATGTACTAGGGCAAGGAGATCTGTGGCCCTTTCCCCATGTCCTACAAAAGGGAGCTTTAGTCATTTTGCCATTGAAGACAAGATTCACAAATTGGATATGACTCAAAAGTCAATGGACTCAATAGCCCATTTTTCTCCAAATTTGTTAATCCTATCTTCTGCTATATGACCTAATCTCAGGTGCCATAGATACCTATCGTTTGGACTATCCCTAGGTCATTTTACATGGCATTCACATTTTGCTCGATAGTTAAAATAGATACATCAATATGTAACTGATAGAAGATCGTTAATAAGGAAACCACTTATGCAATTTTATTTCTTTCATAAAGAATATTACAATGGTCCTTAAGAAAACTAATTACATAGCCTTCTTGTGCTAAGCATGAAACAGAAATCAAATTTCCTGCTTGCTGCAGGCACATAATAACAGTCCCTTTACTAAATCTAAGTCTAAACCAGATGGTAATCGAAGAGGGTATGTTCCCACGGCCACTAGCAGCAACTCTTGCTCCATTTTTGATGCGTAGGATCATCTCACCATCCCTCAGCCTCCTGCTATCCTCAAGATCCCTGCATGGAGAAGTGCACAAATGAGCACTAGAACCAGAGTCAAGCACCCAACTGGATGCAGAAGAAACCGTAAGGTTAGACTTCAATAACGAGCATACCTCCAGAAGGACCTATCTTCTTCTTATTCTTCAGGGTGGCCAGGTAAGTAGGGCAGTTCCGCTTCCAGTGGCCGTCAGCTATTGCAATGGAAACATTTTTCTTTGTCAGCAGGCCTTTTTCTTCAGCTCTGCCTTCTTTTTCTTTCCACCTTCCACCTTCTTGCTTTTTCATAGACTTCTTTTTCTTTTCAAAAGACTTTCTTTTGGAAGAAGTCCATTCCATAGCAAGTAACTGAGCCTTTAGAACCTTTCATAGAAAGCTCAGCAGGTAACCAGCATGTTCATTAAGGCTCAAGGCAAGTTTATGCATGTATGGTAATTCATGATGAATTGCCCATATGCATCAGTCAAGGATTGCAGAATTAATATCATTCTGCAGATCCAAGTCTAACTTCATTTCACCGAGCTTCTCAAGCTCTTCCAAGTCCTTGATCATCATCAGACAATGATCTTGGACTGACTGTCCCATCACGCATCTTAGCCTTAAAAAGTCATTTAGTGACTTGATATTTGGCTGCGCGACTCTGTTCACCAAACATCTCTTGCAGGTGAGCCAACATTTGGCGAGCAGTCCCGATATCTTCATGTTGGCGCTGGAGCTCATCAGACATCGAGCCCAACATGTAGTATCTGGCCTTATTATCTTCGTCTATCCATTTATCAAGAGATGCTCTCTGTTCAGCAGATGGACGGGCTGGTAAGGTGGGAGGGTCCTGGTCCAAATACATGAGTTAACTTTTCTCAAAACCCAAAATAATTTTGTAGTTCCTGAGCCAATCTTTATAATTGGGTTCCGGTCAGTCTATGTGTGTCCAGGATACGTGCTAGTGGGTTGGACGCAGACATTTTTTTTTTCTATAGAGAGTCAAAGATTCTAGTTAGATATTGTAATTAAGACTTGACCAATTTATTTAGAGGATTTTATTTTTAAACAAAATTAGCTCCCACTATTTTCTTGGGATCCCTACACTCCCTCTGTAGAGATGCGAAAATCTCCATGATTAATGATTTCTAGTGGGTGGTGCGGTCCCACCAACTGACTCATCACCTCACCTAACAGTTATTGGTGATGGGTTAGCCAATGAGTGAACAACTCTTGTTCAATGATTCTCTAATCATGGTGCACCCAAACTTGGTCTCTAATTCATGAATCTCACCGTATCCGAAATATTGATCCACTCCTTAGTTAAGTCAGACCCACCATTTGCATAGACTGGATTCCTAATTGAGTCTCTCACCGTATCCAGAAATATTGAGCCCAACTCCATCCTCCAGCCCATAGCATCCAATGCCTAATAGACATGGTTGCATCTTTTCCGGTGCAACTGAGCCACTGTATCCAGCCGAGAACAATCAACCCCGGGAAGGGCCCGCACATCTACAATGGTGGAAGACCTCAGACTTAATCTTTTCTTAGGGAAGATTTGATTCAGGTCTCATTAAACTAGACTTGACATAGTCATAACAATTATGACTAACCTAGTGGCATGGGTTAGCTCGGATTATTGACCACCTCAGATCAGAACTGTGTCAACATAAATATGGCCAGGTAAGTGAGACCGGTGGAAGGGAATATGCCATTAACTCGACAAGAATGCATTCAGGTCGAGTAGCTTCCAATTAAAAATCAGTCGGTCGTATCTGCCAAACTTACCTTAGACACCAAATTGTTGAGCCAGAACCAATTGGGTTAGCCTACAATCCAGACTCTAACCTCTGAGCCTAATTAGGTCTTGCTTGATCGATCACTCATGTGACTCGATCTTGACCCAGACTTAATCCTATTAGGCTGGTCAATTTAAGCATTGTTGATCCCATCTAACCAACTCTTGATTCGGTTTGATCAACCGCTTAGACCTAATTGAGCTACCCAAGCCCGAACCCAATATTATGAATATGTCTTAGATCTAAAATTCTCAATTTTAGATCCTAATTATATTTCATAATCTTAATTCTTTAATTAAGTATTAGGGTTCATAAATAAAATATGCACAATAAAATCCTAGGGTTTCAGGATCTAGGGTTTTGCAGAAAGTAAGTTTTTGGGTTTCTGATTAAGGACGAACACGCAGCACCCCTACACATCATAAGAACACCCCATCGAATGGGAAGAAGAGGGCCTTTAAATTCCCTTCTTCATTCTTATGATCGGACGGCCAAGGAAAATGCCTTAATCAGAAACATGATAAATCTACAAAATTAGTTAAGATCTATATCATATATCTCATATATAAAAAAGATCTAACTTAAAAAATGGCATATTTTGCATACATCTCATGTATCATATCATGCATATTTTTAGATCTAAATTATCTCATAATATATCTAAAAAATTAGATTTAAATTTGATCATATCAAAATAAATTCTAATCTAGACAATTATGTAGAACTATTCTACAACTAGTCTAGACATGCATCTATCATATCTCATATGATATTTAAAATTAAATAATTTTATTTTCTATTTTTTAGATCTTATTATAATATTTATAATATCAAAAAATAGTAAATAAATAGATCTAAAATTATAATTTAATCAAATTAAATTATGAAACATGCAAGACTATTCTATAGAACTAATTCTATTCCTAGTCTAACTAGTCATGCATGCATCTTCATACATCTTAGATCTAAATTATTTAATTTTAATTTTTTTGATTTTAGATCTAATCACATCTCATGTGACATCTAAAATCATCTAATTATTAATTAAAATAAATTAAAATTAGATCTAAATAATTATGGAACCTGGCTCTGATACCAGTTGAAGGGAAAATCCTGATTTCTCGGGTCAGGTTCGTTCAGATCTGATCAGATCAAGAGATATATTTTAAAAAATTTTCTCTTAGATCTAAATCAGATCTAAGATATTTTCAGATCTGATTCTTATTAATTTAATAAAATAAAATTAAAATAAAATAAATTAAATCAATTTAATTTACCTTGATTATGGGTAATCCTATTATCCCTGTGATGATCCTGTTTGCAGCGGAGGTTCTGGATCTAGCCACGCAAGCGCCTGGCCTCTACCGATATCCACTCAGGCTAGATCTGGAGATCCTCTTCTTCTCTATCACATGCTCCAAAAATTAGATCTGGATCTGATCTTGGAAGGATCTTCAAAACTCCTTTTGAAGATCAGCAGTTGTCTCTTGCAGCAGTGCAGCCTTCTTGCTTTCCTGTCGCCTTTCTCTTGATCTGGATCGCACCAAACCAAGTCCAAAACCTCTTTGGGCATGGAGAGGAGAGAGGAGAAGAGGGTGGCATGGAGAAGGAGGGAGAGGGGCCTTGGGGCATGGGCTAAAGGGAAGAAACTCTAAATCTAAGGGCAGATAGGGTCTTATTTATAGACTAAGCGTGATCCATGCAGTCCTCTTCATCCCAACCAATCACAACTCCTTTGTGAAATCAGATCTAAATCTGATTGGTGGGAATGAGAGTCATCCTGGATTCCAATCAGATTAGAGTGCCTAAGACCACCTTAGTCAAGACTGGTTCTTAGAAGAACTCTAATTGGAATCCAAAGTAGGAGATGAAGCAAATTGGAGTCCCATCTGTATGGGACTCCTAGGCGCCTCCAACTTGGGCTGCACGCCTCCTAGGCATGTGCGCCCTCCTTCCTTGCCAGGTTTCTGGCAGGGGGACAAGCCCCCACCAGCTCTCCAATAGGTGCATGACACATGGGTCAAAGAATGTCAACGTTTGACCAGTCAAAGGTCAACATTTGACCAAAGTCAAAAGAACAAGAAATGGCAGGTGACCAAAAATGGCAGGTAATGTCTCAAATTTACAAAATAAGACAACCTTTTCTGACTTGGACAACCTCCAGTCAGACCATATAAAGGCCTCTGAGTTGAGCACAAACTCCTTTGGCTCAGTCAGAGACAACTTATTTATGATATAGCAAAAGAAGAACGTTAGGTTCAATCGAGTGCTAGCACGATTTTCCTTGAACCTAATTGAATCTCATTCAGATCAATTGAACTAGATTAGTTCAATTGATGATCATCCAGATTCAAACCCTTATTTGTGTGATCCCAGTTAGGTTCAGTTCTGTATGGTAATGGGATATGTCATGATCTCTATCATCGACATCATCGAAACTCCTTTCGATGGATCAGAACTCTTCTGATTCGAGACAGCTAGAATGATCGATCATCTAAATCATTCTAATTGCTCCCAAAATCCACCAGTGACACCTAGCAGTATATGGTGGCAACCCATCAGAGCTGAATGCGAACCTCTTGGTGCAGCTACCTGTGTGATTAAGTTCTTCTATCTTGAGCCCCGATCAGATTAGGGTTAAGGTGAACTCGTCAAACCCTAATTTCTGTCATATGATGTAATCATTCGATTCGAGTCCAATGTGAAAATCTAAATAGAAACTCTTTCTATTATTTCACTCTGCCATGGCCATGGGCTTCTGGACTTGATTCTCATGATCATCATAGGGCTGCTCCTCATCCACCGAGGTAGATAGATCCCATCTTGATGCCATCCAGTTCCTACAATGAACATGCTATAGCCAACATACACCTCAGGATTTTGATATGGCTAGGAGATCCGAGTAATGGTGTAGTCAAACTATAACACCCTCAAGGTGAACTGCCGATGCACCTCAGGTCAAAGAACCAGGTTTCCCGGAAAAGCAATTTGTAGAGAATATATGTGCCCTAGAAGCCAGAATTGGCTGACACTTGTAATACACTTCTAGGGGCAAAATTGTAATTTTGACTATAATTAATAAAATGGGTTATTTTCTATCACACATGTGTATTTAGTGTCTGTGATACATCCTTTGAGTTAATGGTAATGATAATTCATATTTTCAAGAGTTGAAAATTTAAGACATGAATAATCATTATTAACTCATAAACAGCTCCCGACCATAGGATCATCACGAGGATGGTGATTGATCCGGAAGGTTGGTGTACGATCGCTTCTCTTTAGTAGATGAGTCTTGAGTCTACGGTGTGGAGACACCGGAGCGAGAGTACAGGTACTCGTTAGAGAACGAGGGCACTGAGCGTGACCACCTCGAGTAGTCATTAGGGAGTCTACCTTCTCGTCAATGACTGACTCGATGCTGCAGTAGTGTGTCTGGTTCTTTGACCTGAGATGCATCGGCAGTTCACCTTGAGGGTGTTATAGTTTGACTACACCATTACTCGGTCTCCTAGCCATATGGAACCCTGAGGTGTATGTTGGCTGTGACATGTTCATTGTAGGAACTGGATTGCATCAAGATGGGATCTATCTACCTCGGTGGTAGAGGAGTAGCCCTATGATGATCATGAGAATCAAGTCCTGAAGCCCATGGCCATGGCAGAGTGAAATAATAGAAAGAGTTTCTATTTAGATTTTCACATTGGACTCGAATCGAATGATTACATCATATGACAGAGACTAGGGTTTGACGAGTTCACCTTAACCCTAATCTGATCGGGGCTCAAGATAGAAGAACTGAATCACACAGGTAGCTGCACCAAGAGGTTCGCATTCAGCTCTGATGGGTTGCCACCATATACTGCTAGGTGTCACTGGTGGATTTTGGGAGCAATTAGAATGATTTAGATGATCGATCATTCTAGCTGTTCGAATCAGAAGAGTTCTGATCCATCGAAAGGAGTTTCGATGATGTCGATGATAGAGATCATGACATATCCCATTACCATACAGAACTGAACCTAACTGGGTCACACAAACAAGGGTTTGAATCTGGTGATCATCAATTGAACTAATATAGTTCAATTGATCTGAATGAGATTCAATTAGGTTCAAGGAAATCGTGCTAGCACTCGATTGAACCTAACGTTCTTCTTTTGCTATCATAAATAAGTCGTCCTGTCTGAGCCAAAGGAGTTTGTGCTCAAACAGAAGTCTTCTTTATGGTCTGACTGGAGGTTGTCCAAGTCAGAATAGGTTGTCTTATTTGTAAGACATTACCTGCCATTTTTGGTCACCTGCCATTTCTTGTTCTTTGACTTTGGTCAAAAGTCTACCTTTGACTGGTCAAACGTTGACCATTCACCCTTTGACTTTTGACCACATGTCATGCACCTATTGGAGAGCTGGTGGGGGCTTGTCCCCCTGCCAGAACCTGGCAAGGAGATGGGCGCACGCCAAGGGTGGCGTGAGCCCAAGTAGGAGGCGCCTAGGAGTCCTTGTTGGGACAAGGACTCCATCTCCCTTTAGGATTCCAATGAGAGTTCTTCTAAGAATCCAGTTTGACTGGTCCAAGGCACTCTCCAAGTAGGAATCCAGGGGACTCTAATCCCACCAATCAGATTTAGATCTGATTTCACAAAGGGTTGTGATTGGTTGGGAGGAAGATGACTTGGATCACGCTTAGTCTATATAAAGAGACCCAGCGCCCAAGTGAAAAAATAATCAAGAAGCAATCTTCCCACGCCCCAAGGCTGCCTCTCTCCCCTTTCTCCACGCCATACTCTCTCTTCTCCCTTGCTCTCCACGTCCAAAAGTGTTTTGGATTTGGATTGGTGCGATTTAGATCAAGAAAAGGAGATCAAAAGCAAGAAGGCTGCGCTGCTGCGAAGAACGACTGCAGATCTTCAAAAGGAGTTTTGAAGATCCTCCAGATCAGATCCAGATCTGATTTTTGGAGGCGTGATAGAGAAGAAGAGGATCTCCAGATCCAGCCCGAGTGGATACCGGTAGAGGCCAGGCGCTTGCGTGGCTTGATCCAGAACCTTCCGCTGCAAACAGGATCATCAACAGGGTAATAGGATTACCCTATTTCAGGTAAATTGAATGTGATTTAATTTATCCTTTTCATTTTAATTTTTATTAAATAAATAAGAATCAGATCTGAAGCATCCCTGATCTGATACAGATCTAAGAGAAAAATTTTTGAAATATATCTCTTGATCTGATCAGATCTGAACGAACCTGGTCAGGGAAATCAGGATTTCCCTTCAAGTGGTATCAGAGCCATGGTTCTAAAAATAGTTTAGATCTGATTTTTAAATTTTATTTTAATTAAAAATAACGTGATTTCAGATGTCACATGAGATGTGATCAGATCTGAAATCAGGAAAAATTAAAATTAAATGATTTGGATCTAAGAACATGAAGATATGCATGACTAGTTCTAGAATAGAATAGTTCTATAGAATAGTTTTGCATGTCTTTGATTTAATATGATTAAATCATATTTTAGATCTTCTTATTTACTGTTTTCTGATATTATAAGTGTTATAATAACATCTGATAAACAGCAAATAAAAATTATTTAATTTTAAATATCATATGAGATATGATAGATGCATGACTAGACTAGTTGTAGAATAGTTCTACATAATTGTCTAGATTAGAATTTATTTTGATTAGATCAATTTAAATCTAATTTTTCAGATTATTATGTGATAATTTAGATCTGAAAACATGCATGATTATGATACATGAGATGTATGCAAAATATGCCATGGTTAGATCTAAATTTGTATATGAGATATATGATATAGATCTATAACTGTTTTGTAGTATTGAATGTTTATTGATGTTCCTGATTAAGGCGTTCCCCTTGGCCGTCCGGTCATAAGAACGAAGAAGGGTTTAAAGGCCCTCTCTTCCCATTCGATGGGGTGTTCTTATGATGTGTAGGGGTGCTGCGCGTTCGTCCTTAATCAGAAACCCAAAAACTTACTTTCTGCAAAACCCTAGATCCTGAAACCCTAGGATTTATTGTGCATATTTTGTTTATGAACCCTAACTTAATTAAGAATTAAGTTTATGGAATATTAATTAGGTCTAAAATTGAGAATTTCAGATCTAAGACATATTCATAATACTGGGTTCGGGCTTGGGTAGCTCAATTAGGTCTAAGCGGTTGATCAAACCGAATCAAGAGTTGGTTAGATGGGATCAACAATGCTTAAATTGACCAGCCTAATAGGATTAAGTCTGGGTCAAGATCGAGTCACGATCAAGCAAGACCTAATTAGGCTCAGAGGTTAGAGTCTGGATTGTAGGCTAACCCAATTGGTTCTGACTCAACAATTTGGTGTCTAAGGTAAGTTTGGCACAGACGACCGACTGGTTTTTAATTGGAAGCTACTCGACCTGAATGCGTTCTTGTACGAGTTAATGGCATATTCCTTCCACCGGTCTCACTTACCTGGCCATATCTGTTGACACAGTTCTGATCTGAGGTGGTCAATAATCCGAGCTGACCCATGCCACTAGGTTAGTCATAATTGTTATGACTAAGCCAAGTCTAGTTTAATGAGACCTGAATCAATTCTCCCTAAGAAAAGATTAAGTCCGAGGTCTTCCACCATTGTAGATGTGCGGGCCCTTCCCGGGGTTGATTGTTCTCGGCTGGATACAGTGGCTCAGTTGCACCGGGAAGACGCAACCATGTCTATTAGGCATTGGATGCTATGGGCTGGAGGATGAGTTGGGCTCAATATTCCGGATACGGTGAGAGACTCCAATTAGGAACCCAGTCTATGCAAATGGTGGGTCTGACTTAACTAAGGAGTGGATCAATATTCCGGATACGGTGAGATTCATGAATTAGAGACCAAGTTTGGGTGCACCATGATTAGAGAATCATTGAACAAGAGTTGTTCACTCATTGGCTAACCCATCACCAATAACTGTTAGGTGAGGTGATGAGTCAGTTGGTGAGACCGCACCACCCACTAGAAATCATCAATCGCGGAGATTTTCGCATCTCTACAGAGGGAGTGTAGGGATCCGAGAAAATAGTGGGAGCTAATTTGTTTAAAAATAAAATCCCTAAACAAATTGGTCAAGTCAAAATTACAGTATCTAACTAGAATCTTTGACTCTCTACAGGAAAATGTCTGCGTCCAACCCACTGGCACGTATCCTAGACACACATAGACTGACTGGACCCAATTATAAAGATTGGCTCAGGAACTACAAAATTGTTTTGGGTTCAGAGAAGTTAACACATGTTTTGGACCAGGACCCTCCCACCTTACCAGCTCGTCCATCCACTGAACAGAGAGCGTCTCTGGAAAAATGGATTGACGAAGACAATAAGGCCAGATACTACATGTTGGGCTCGATGTCTGATGAGCTCCAGCGCCAACATGAAGATATCGGGACTGCTCGCCAAATGTTGGCTCACCTGCAGGAGATGTTTGGTGAACAGAGTCGCGCAGCCAAATATCAAGTCACGAAACGACTTTTTAAGGCTAAGATGCGTGATGGGCAGTCAGTCCAAGATCACTGTCTGACAATGATCAAGGACATGGAAGAGCTTGAGAAGCTCGGTGTGAAGTTGGACTTGGACTTGCAGAATGATATTATTCTGCAATCCTTGACTGATGCATATGGGCAATTCATCATGAATTACCACATGCATAAACTTCAAAATTCCTTGGCCGAGTTGATGAATATGCTGGTTACCGCTGAGCTTTCTATGAAAGGTTCTAAAGGCTCAGTTCTTGCTATGGAACGGACTTCTTCCAAAAGAAAGTCTTATGGAAAGAAAAAGAAGTCTGTGAAAAAGCAAAAGGTAGAAGGATCAAAGAAGAAGAAGGCAGAACCGAAGAAGAAGGTCGATGGCAAAGGAAAGTGTTTCCATTGCAACAGCGACGGCCATTGGAAGCGGAACTGCCCTACTTACCTGGCCACCCTAAAGAACAAGAAGGAAGGTCCTTCTGGAGGTATGCTCGTTATTGAGTCTAACCTTACGGTTTCTTCTGCATCCAGTTGGGTGCTTGACTCTGGATCTAGTGCTCACCTATGCACTTCTATGCAGGGTCTTGAGGATAGCAGGAGGCTGAGGGATGGAGACATGATCCTACGCGTCGGTAATGGAGCAAGAGTTGCTGCAGTAGCCGTGGGAACATACCCTCTTCGATTACCATCTGGTTTAGACTTAGTTTTGAAAGACTGTTATTTTGTGCCTGCAGCTAGCAGGAATTTGATTTCTGTTTCATGCTTAGCACAAGAAGGTTATGTGATCACCTTCTTTAAGGACCATTGTAACATTCTTTATGAAAGAAATAAAATTGCAAATGGTTTCCTTATTAATGGTCTTTATCAGCTACATATTGATGTACCTGTTCTAACTATCGAGCAAAACGTGAATGCCAAACGACCTAGGGATAGTCCAAACGACAGATATCTATGGCACCTGAGATTAGGTCATATAGCAGAAGATAGGATCAACAAATTGGAGAAAAATGGGCTATTGAGTCCATTGACTTCCGAGTCATATCCAACTTGTGAATCTTGTCTTCAAGGCAAAATGACTAAACTCCCTTTTGTTGGACATGGGGAGAGGGCCACAGATCTCCTTGCCCTAGTACATACTGATGTGTGCGGCCCATTTGATGTGCCGGCTAGAGGCAATTTTGTCTACTTCATTACCTTTACCGATGATCTGTCTAGGTATGGGTATGTGTATCTTATGAGACACAAGTCTGAAGCTTTTGAAAAGTTCAAAGAATTTAGACATGAAGTAGAAAAACAAACTGGAAAACCCATTAAGGTTCTTCGATCAGATCGAGGAGGTGAATACCTTAGCCGGGAATTCCTAGACTATCTTAAGGAAAATGGCATAGTCTCTCAATGGACTCCACCAGGAACACCTCAACTCAACGGGGTTTCAGAACGGAGAAATCGGACTCCTATTGGATATGGTTCGATCCATGATGAGCTTCACAGACCTCCCAGATTTTCTTTGGGGACATTCATTATTAACTTCAATCTATCTACTGAATAGGGTTCCCTCTAAAACCGTTCCTACCACACCGTATGAGATATGGCACGGTAAGAAACCAAGTCTGAGTCATCTCAGAATTTGGGGTTGTCCGGCTCATGTCAAAAGACAACAAGCGGACAAGTTAGAGTTTAGGTCCTTTAGAGCTCGATTCATAGGATATCCTAAAGAGTCATTAGGATACTATTTCTACATTCCAGAAGACCACAATGTGATTGTGAGTCGACATGCCATATTTCTTGAAAAATAGTTTATTCAAGATAGTGGCATTGGAAAGCAGATTAAGCTTGATGAGAAAGTCTCACAAGCAGAAAGAGCTAAGGACCAAGTGGAACCAAATCAGGTTGAGCCAATAAGAACACTACCTCCTCCACCTCGTAGATCGGAAAGAGTTTCCCGTCCCCCTGAAAGATACTTAGGTATTATTTCAGAGGATGTAGAGGAAATGTTCCTCATAGGTAATGGTGCTCATGGTGATGATCCCAAAACCTACAACGAGGCGATATCAGATATCGACTCCGAGAAATGGCTTGAGGCAATGAAGTCAGAGATCGACTCGATGCACTCAAACCAAGTCTGGACCTTGGTAGATCCACCAGAAGGTATAGTACCTATTGGGTGTAAATGGATCTTCAAGAGAAAGATTGGTGCAGATGGGAATGTGGAGACATTCAAGGCTAGACTAGTGGCAAAAGGTTATAGTCAACGTGAAGGCATTGACTATCAGGATACCTTTTCCCCAGTGGCTATGCTAAAATCCATCCGCACATTGCTTGCTGTTGCAGCCTATTTCGATTATGAAATATGGCAAATGGACGTGAAAACGGCATTCCTAAATGGATATCTTGAGGAAGATATCTATATGGAACAGCCGCTAGGTTTCACATCCAGTGATACTGATCACAAGGTTTGCAAGCTGCAAAGGTCCATATATGGACTTAAGCAAGCATCTCGGAGCTGGAACACTCGTTTCAATGATGTGATCAAAAAGTTTGGTTTCATCAAAAACGAAGAGGAACCATGTGTTTTCAAAAGGGTCAGTGGGAGCGCTGTTGTCTTCCTCGTATTGTACGTGGATGACATCCTCCTTATTGGGAATGATATTCCCATGTTGACATCAGTCAAGATGTGGTTGTCTAAGGAATTCTCCATGAAAGACCTAGGTGAAGCATCCTTTATTCTAGGAATTAAGGTCTATAGGGATAGACCGAATAGGATGCTAGGACTTTCACAGAAGATGTACATAGAGGAAGTACTAAAGAGGTTTAGTATGGAAAACTCTAAGAGGGGATTAATACCCTTCAGACATGGTATTCATCTTTCCAAGAAGATGTGCCCCAGCACACCTGAGGAAATAGAACGCATGAGCAAGATCCCTTATGCTTCTGCAATAGGGAGCCTCATGTATGCCATGCTATGTACACGACCTGATATAGCCCATGCTGTGAGTGTCACAAGCAGATATCAGTCAAATCCAGGTGAAGAACACTGGACTTCTGTGAAATGTATCCTTAAGTACTTGAGAAGAACTAAGGATATGATGTTGGTCTTTGGTAATGGAGAACTCCTGGTCCAGGGATACACAGACTCGGACTTCATGTCCGATATAGATGATCGAAAGTCGACATCTGGAAGTCTGTTTGTGTGCAATGGTGGAGCTGTCAGCTGGAAGAGTTCCAAGCAAACTGTGATAGCAGATTCCACCATGGAAGCAGAATATATAGCTGCATCAGAGGCTGCAAAGGAAGCGTTCTGGTACAAGAAGTTTGCTGCAGAAATTGGAGTAATGCCATCAGATGCCATTCCTCTTTACTGCGACAACAATGGCGCCATAGCCCTTGCTAAGGAGCCGAGGTCTCACCAGAAGTCCAAGCACATTGAGCGGCGATATCATCTCATCCGCGATTACCTTGAGAAAGGTTACGTTGAGGTCAAGAGAGTCAACTCCACAGATAATGTGGCAGACCCACTTACAAAGCCGTTGGGCCAGCAGAAGATCGAAGCCCACCTTGAGAAGATGGGACTTAGACTTGTAGCCAATTGGCTTTAGGACAAGTGGGAGATTGTTAGATATATGTGCCCTAGAAGCCAGAATTGGCTGACACTTGTAATACACTTCTAGGGGCAAAATTGTAATTTTGACTATAATTAATAAAATGGGTTATTTTCTATCACACATGTGTATTTAGTGTCTGTGATACATCCTTTGAGTTAATGGTAATGATAATTCATATTTTCAAGAGTTGAAAATTTAAGACATGAATAATCATTATTAACTCATAAAATGCTCCCGACCATAGGATCATCACGAGGATGGTGATTGATCCGGAAGGTTGGTGTACGATCGCTTCTCTTTAGTAGATGAGTCTTGAGTCTACGGTGTGGAGACACCGGAGCGAGAGTACAGGTACTCGTTAGAGAACGAGGGCACTGAGCGTGACCACCTCGAGTAGTCATTAGGGAGTCTACCTTCTCGTCAATGACTGACTCGATGCTGCAGTAGTGTGTCTGGTTCTTTGACCTGAGATGCATCGGCAGTTCACCTTGAGGGTGTTATAGTTTGACTACACCATTACTCGGTCTCCTAGCCATATGGAACCCTGAGGTGTATGTTGGCTATAGCATGTTCATTGTAGGAACTGGATTGCATCAAGATGGGATCTATCTACCTCGGTGGTAGAGGAGTAGCCCTATGATGATCATGAGAATCAAGTCCTGAAGCCCATGGCCATGGCAGAGTGAAATAATAGAAAGAGTTTCTATTTAGATTTTCACATTGGACTCGAATCGAATGATTACATCATATGACAGAGACTAGGGTTTGACGAGTTCACCTTAACCCTAATCTGATCGGGGCTCAAGATAGAAGAACTGAATCACACAGGTAGCTGCACCAAGAGGTTCGCATTCAGCTCTGATGGGTTGCCACCATATACTGCTAGGTGTCACTGGTGGATTTTGGGAGCAATTAGAATGATTTAGATGATCGATCATTCTAGCTGTTCGAATCAGAAGAGTTCTGATCCATCGAAAGGAGTTTCGATGATGTCGATGATAGAGATCATGACATATCCCATTACCATACAGAACTGAACCTAACTGGGTCACACAAACAAGGGTTTGAATCTGGTGATCATCAATTGAACTGATCTAGTTCAATTGATCTGAATGAGATTCAATTAGGTTCAAGGAAATCGTGCTAGCACTCGATTGAACCTAACGTTCTTCTTTTGCTATCATAAATAAGTCGTCCTGTCTGAGCCAAAGGAGTTTGTGCTCAATCAGAGGCCTTCATATGGTCTGACTGGAGGTTGTCCAAGTCAGAATAGGTTGTCTTATTTGTAAGACATTACCTGCCATTTTTGGTCACCTGCCATTTCTTGTTCTTTGACTTTGGTCAAAAGTCTACCTTTGACTGGTCAAACGTTGACCATTGACCCTTTGACTTTTGACCACATGTCATGCACCTATTGGAGAGCTGGTGGGGGCTTGTCCCCCTTTATTTATGCCCGGAATCCTATTGAAGGGAAATCCTGATTTCCCTGACCAGGTTCGTTCAGATCTGATCAGATCAAGAGATATATTTCAAAAATTTTTCTCTTAGATCTGTATCAGATCAGGGATGCTTCAGATCTGATTCTTATTTATTTAATAAAAATTAAATGAAAAGGATAAATTAAATCACATTCAATTTACCTGAATAGGGTAATCCTATTACCCTGTTGATGATCCTGTTTGCAGCGGAAGGTTCTGGATCAAGCCACGCAAGCGCCTGGCCTCTACCGGTATCCACTCGGGCTGGATCTGGAGATCCTCTTCTTCTCTATCACGCCTCCAAAAATCAGATCTGGATCTGATCTGGAGGATCTTCAAAACTCCTTTTGAAGATCTGCAGTCGTTCTTCGCAGCAGCGCAGCCTTCTTGCTTTTGATCTCCTTTTCTTGATCTAAATCGCACCAATCCAAATCCAAAACACTTTTGGACGTGGAGAGCAAGGGGAGAAGAGAGTATGGCGTGGAGAAAGGGGAGAGAGGCAGCCTTGGGGCGTGGGAAGATTGCTTCTTGATTATTTTTTCACTTGGGCGCTGGGTCTCTTATATAGACTAAGCGTGATCCAAGTCATCTTCCTCCCAACCAATCACAACCCTTTGTGAAATCAGATCTAAATCTGATTGGTGGGATTAGAGTCCCCTGGATTCCTACTTGGAGAGTGCCTTGGACCAGTCAAACTGGATTCTTAGAAGAACTCTCATTGGAATCCTAAAGGGAGATGGAGTCCTTGTCCAACAAGGACTCCTAGGCGCCTCCTTACTTGGGCTCACGCCACCCTTGGCGTGCGCCCATTCTCCTTGCCAGGTTCTGGCAGGGGGACAAGCCCCCACCAGCTCTCCAATAGGTGCATGACATGTGGTCAAAAGTCAAAGGGTGAATGGTCAACGTTTGACCAGTCAAAGGTAGACTTTTGACCAAAGTCAAAGAACAAGAAATGGCAGGTGACCAAAAATTGGCAGGTAATGTCTTACAAATAAGACAACCTATTCTGACTTGGACAACCTCCAGTCAGACCATAAGAAGACTTCTGTTTGAGCACAAACTCCTTTGGCTCAGACAGGACGACTTATTTATGATAGCAAAAGAAGAACGTTAGGTTCAATCGAGTGCTAGCACGATTTCCTTGAACCTAATTGAATCTCATTCAGATCAATTGAACTATATTAGTTCAATTGATGATCACCAGATTCAAACCCTTGTTTGTGTGACCCAGTTAGGTTCAGTTCTGTATGGTAATGGGATATGTCATGATCTCTATCATCGACATCATCGAAACTCCTTTCGATGGATCAGAACTCTTCTGATTCGAACAGCTAGAATGATCGATCATCTAAATCATTCTAATTGCTCCCAAAATCCACCAGTGACACCTAGCAGTATATGGTGGCAACCCATCAGAGCTGAATGCGAACCTCTTGGTGCAGCTACCTGTGTGATTCAGTTCTTCTATCTTGAGCCCCGATCAGATTAGGGTTAAGGTGAACTCGTCAAACCCTAGTCTCTGTCATATGATGTAATCATTCGATTCGAGTCCAATGTGAAAATCTAAATAGAAACTCTTTCTATTATTTCACTCTGCCATGGCCATGGGCTTCAGGACTTGATTCTCATGATCATCATAGGGCTACTCCTCTACCACCGAGGTAGATAGATCCCATCTTGATGCAATCCAGTTCCTACAATGAACATGTCACAGCCAACATACACCTCAGGGTTCCATATGGCTAGGAGACCGAGTAATGGTGTAGTCAAACTATAACACCCTCAAGGTGAACTGCCGATGCATCTCAGGTCAAAGAACCAGACACACTACTGCAGCATCGAGTCAGTCATTGACGAGAAGGTAGACTCCCTAATGACTACTCGAGGTGGTCACGCTCAGTGCCCTCGTTCTCTAACGAGTACCTGTACTCTCGCTCCGGTGTCTCCACACCGTAGACTCAAGACTCATCTACTAAAGAGAAGCGATCGTACACCAACCTTCCGGATCAATCACCATCCTCGTGATGATCCTATGGTCGGGAGCTGTTTATGAGTTAATAATGATTATTCATGTCTTAAATTTTCAACTCTTGAAAATATGAATTATCATTACCATTAACTCAAAGGATGTATCACAGACACTAAATACACATGTGTGATAGAAAATAACCCATTTATTAATTATAGTCAAAATTACAATTTTGCCCCTAGAAGTGTATTACAAGTGTCAGCCAATTCTGGCTTCTAGGGCACATATATCTAACAATCTCCCACTTGTCCTAAAGCCAATTGGCTACAAGTCTAAGTCCCATCTTCTCAAGGTGGGCTTCGATCTTCTGCTGGCCCAACGGCTTTGTAAGTGGGTCTGCCACATTATCTGTGGAGTTGACTCTCTTGACCTCAACGTAACCTTTCTCAAGGTAATCGCGGATGAGATGATATCGCCGCTCAATGTGCTTGGACTTCTGGTGAGACCTCGGCTCCTTAGCAAGGGCTATGGCGCCATTGTTGTCGCAGTAAAGAGGAATGGCATCTGATGGCATTACTCCAATTTCTGCAGCAAACTTCTTGTACCAGAACGCTTCCTTTGCAGCCTCTGATGCAGCTATATATTCTGCTTCCATGGTGGAATCTGCTATCACAGTTTGCTTGGAACTCTTCCAGCTGACAGCTCCACCATTGCACACAAACAGACTTCCAGATGTCGACTTTCGATCATCTATATCGGACATGAAGTCCGAGTCTGTGTATCCCTGGACCAGGAGTTCTCCATTACCAAAGACCAACATCATATCCTTAGTTCTTCTCAAGTACTTAAGGATACATTTCACAGAAGTCCAGTGTTCTTCACCTGGATTTGACTGATATCTGCTTGTGACACTCACAGCATGGGCTATATCAGGTCGTGTACATAGCATGGCATACATGAGGCTCCCTATTGCAGAAGCATAAGGGATCTTGCTCATGCGTTCTATTTCCTCAGGTGTGCTGGGGCACATCTTCTTGGAAAGATGAATACCATGTCTGAAGGGTATTAATCCCCTCTTAGAGTTTTCCATACTAAACCTCTTTAGTACTTCCTCTATGTACATCTTCTGTGAAAGTCCTAGCATCCTATTCGGTCTATCCCTATAGACCTTAATTCCTAGAATAAAGGATGCTTCACCTAGGTCTTTCATGGAGAATTCCTTAGACAACCACATCTTGACTGATGTCAACATGGGAATATCATTCCCAATAAGGAGGATGTCATCCACGTACAATACGAGGAAGACAACAGCGCTCCCACTGACCCTTTTGAAAACACATGGTTCCTCTTCGTTTTTGATGAAACCAAACTTTTTGATCACATCATTAAAACGAGTGTTCCAGCTCCGAGATGCTTGCTTAAGTCCATATATGGACCTTTGCAGCTTGCAAACCTTGTGATCAGTATCACTGGATGTGAAACCTAGTGGCTGTTCCATATAGATATCTTCCTCAAGATATCCATTTAGGAATGCCGTTTTCACGTCCATTTGCCATATTTCATAATCGAAATAGGCTGCAACAGCAAGCAATGTGCGGATGGATTTTAGCATAGCCACTGGGGAAAAGGTATCCTGATAGTCAATGCCTTCACGTTGACTATAACCTTTTGCCACTAGTCTAGCCTTGAATGTCTCCACATTCCCATCTGCACCAATCTTTCTCTTGAAGATCCATTTACATCCCAATAGGTACTATACCTTCTGGTGGATCTACCAAGGTCCAGACTTGGTTTGAGTGCATCGAGTCGATCTCTGACTTCATTGCCTCAAGCCATTTCTCGGAGTCGATATCTGATATCGCCTCGTTGTAGGTTTTGGGATCATCACCATGAGCACCATTACCTATGAGGAACATTTCCTCTACATCCTCTGAAATAATACCTAAGTATCTTTCAGGGGGACGGGAAACTCTTTCCGATCTACGAGGTGGAGGAGGTAGTGTTCTTATTGGCTCAACCTGATTTGGTTCCACTTGGTCCTTAGCTCTTTCTGCTTGTGAGACTTTCTCATCAAGCTTAATCTGCTTTCCAATGCCACTATCTTGAATAAACTGTTTTTCAAGAAATATGGCATGTCGACTCACAATCACATTGTGGTCTTCAGGAATGTAGAAATAGTATCCTAATGACTCTTTAGGATATCCTATGAATCGAGCTCTAAAGGACCTAAACTCTAACTTGTCCGCTTGTTGTCTTTTGACATGAGCCGGACAACCCCAAATTCTGAGATGACTCAGACTTGGTTTCTTACCGTGCCATATCTCATACGGTGTGGTAGGAACGGTTTTAGAGGGAACCCTATTCAGTAGATAGAATTGAAGTTAATAATGAATGTCCCCAAAGAAAATCTGGGAGGTCTGTGAAGCTCATCATGGATCGAACCATATCCAATAGAGGTCCGATTTCTCCGTTCTGAAACCCCGTTGAGTTGAGGTGTTCCTGGTGGAGTCCATTGAGAGACTATGCCATTTTCCTTAAGATAGTCTAGGAATTCCCGGCTAAGGTATTCACCTCCTCGATCTGATCGAAGAACCTTAATGGGTTTTCCAGTTTGTTTTTCTACTTCATGTCTGAAATTCTTTGAACTTTTCAAAAGCTTCAGACTTGTGTCTCATAAGATACACATATCCCATACCTAGACAGATCATCGGTAAAGGTAATGAAGTAGACAAAATTGCCTCTAGCCGGCACATCGAAATGGGCCGCACACATCAGTATGTACTAGGGCAAGGAGATCTGTGGCCCTCTCCCCATGTCCAACAAAAGGGAGTTTAGTCATTTTGCCTTGAAGACAAGATTCACAAGTTGGATATGACTCGGAAGTCAATGGACTCAATAGCCCATTTTTCTCCAATTTGTTGATCCTATCTTCTGCTATATGACCTAATCTCAGGTGCCATAGATATCTGTCGTTTGGACTATCCCTAGGTCGTTTGGCATTCACGTTTTGCTCGATAGTTAGAACAGGTACATCAATATGTAGCTGATAAAGACCATTAATAAGGAAACCATTTGCAATTTTATTTCTTTCATAAAGAATGTTACAATGGTCCTTAAAGAAGGTGATCACATAACCTTCTTGTGCTAAGCATGAAACAGAAATCAAATTCCTGCTAGCTGCAGGCACAAAATAACAGTCTTTCAAAACTAAGTCTAAACCAGATGGTAATCGAAGAGGGTATGTTCCCACGGCTACTGCAGCAACTCTTGCTCCATTACCGACGCGTAGGATCATGTCTCCATCCCTCAGCCTCCTGCTATCCTCAAGACCCTGCATAGAAGTGCATAGGTGAGCACTAGATCCAGAGTCAAGCACCCAACTGGATGCAGAAGAAACCGTAAGGTTAGACTCAATAACGAGCATACCTCCAGAAGGACCTTCCTTCTTGTTCTTTAGGGTGGCCAGGTAAGTAGGGCAGTTCCGCTTCCAATGGCCGTCGCTGTTGCAATGGAAACACTTTCCTTTGCCATCGACCTTCTTCTTCGGTTCTGCCTTCTTCTTCTTTGATCCTTCTACCTTTTGCTTTTTCACAGACTTCTTTTTCTTTCCATAAGACTTTCTTTTGGAAGAAGTCCGTTCCATAGCAAGAACTGAGCCTTTAGAACCTTTCATAGAAAGCTCAGCGGTAACCAGCATATTCATCAACTCGGCCAAGGAATTTTGAAGTTTATGCATGTGGTAATTCATGATGAATTGCCCATATGCATCAGTCAAGGATTGCAGAATAATATCATTCTGCAAGTCCAAGTCCAACTTCACACCGAGCTTCTCAAGCTCTTCCATGTCCTTGATCATTGTCAGACAGTGATCTTGGACTGACTGCCCATCACGCATCTTAGCCTTAAAAAGTCGTTTCGTGACTTGATATTTGGCTGCGCGACTCTGTTCACCAAACATCTCCTGCAGGTGAGCCAACATTTGGCGAGCAGTCCCGATATCTTCATGTTGGCGCTGGAGCTCATCAGACATCGAGCCCAACATGTAGTATCTGGCCTTATTGTCTTCGTCAATCCATTTTTCCAGAGACGCTCTCTGTTCAGTGGATGGACGAGCTGGTAAGGTGGGAGGGTCCTGGTCCAAAACATGTGTTAACTTCTCTGAACCCAAAACAATTTTGTAGTTCCTGAGCCAATCTTTATAATTGGGTCCAGTCAGTCTATGTGTGTCTAGGATACGTGCCAGTGGGTTGGACGCAGACATTTTCCTGTAGAGAGTCAAAGATTCTAGTTAGATACTGTAATTTTGACTTGACCAATTTGTTTAGGGATTTTATTTTTAAACAAATTAGCTCCCACTATTTTCTCGGATCCCTACACTCCCTCTGTAGAGATGCGAAAATCTCCGCGATTGATGATTTCTAGTGGGTGGTGCGGTCTCACCAACTGACTCATCACCTCACCTAACAGTTATTGGTGATGGGTTAGCCAATGAGTGAACAACTCTTGTTCAATGATTCTCTAATCATGGTGCACCCAAACTTGGTCTCTAATTCATGAATCTCACCGTATCCGGAATATTGATCCACTCCTTAGTTAAGTCAGACCCACCATTTGCATAGACTGGGTTCCTAATTGGGTCTCTCACCGTATCCGGAATATTGAGCCCAACTCATCCTCCAGCCCATAGCATCCAATGCCTAATAGACATGGTTGCGTCTTCCCGGTGCAACTGAGCCACTGTATCCAGCCGAGAACAATCAACCCCGGGAAGGGCCCGCACGTCTACAATGGTGGAAGACCTCGGACTTAATCTTTTCTTAGGGAGAATTGATTCAGGTCTCATTAAACTAGACTTGGCTTAGTCATAACAATTATGACTAACCTAGTGGCATGGGTCAGCTCGGATTATTGACCACCTCAGATCAGAACTGTGTCAACAGATATGGCCAGGTAAGTGAGACCGGTGGAAGGAATATGCCATTAACTCGTACAAGAACGCATTCAGGTCGAGTAGCTTCCAATTAAAAACCAGTCGGTCGTCTGTGCCAAACTTACCTTAGACACCAAATTGTTGAGTCAGAACCAATTGGGTTAGCCTACAATCCAGACTCTAACCTCTGAGCCTAATTAGGTCTTGCTTGATCGTGACTCGATCTTGACCCAGACTTAATCCTATTAGGCTGGTCAATTTAAGCATTGTTGATCCCATCTAACCAACTCTTGATTCGGTTTGATCAACCGCTTAGACCTAATTGAGCTACCCAAGCCCGAACCCAGTATTATGAATATGTCTTAGATCTGAAATTCTCAATTTTAGACCTAATTAATATTCCATAAACTTAATTCTTAATTAAGTTGGGTTCATAAACAAAATATGCACAATAAATCCTAGGGTTTCAGGATCTAGGGTTTTGCAGAAAGTAAGTTTTTGGGTTTCTGATTAAGGACGAACGCGCAGCACCCCTACACATCATAAGAACACCCCATCGAATGGGAAGAGAGGGCCTTTAAACCCTTCTTCGTTCTTATGACCGGACGGCCAAGGGGAACGCCTTAATCAGGAACATTCAATAAACATTCAATACTACAAAACAGTTATAGATCTATATCATATATCTCATATACAAATTTAGATCTAACCATGGCATATTTTGCATACATCTCATGTATCATAATCATGCATGTTTTCAGATCTAAATTATCACATAATAATCTGAAAAATTAGATTTAAATTGATCTAATCAAAATAAATTCTAATCTAGACAATTATGTAGAACTATTCTACAACTAGTCTAGTCATGCATCTATCATATCTCATATGATATTTAAAATTAAATAATTTTTATTTGCTGTTTATCAGATGTTATTATAACACTTATAATATCAGAAAACAGTAAATAAGAAGATCTAAAATATGATTTAATCATATTAAATCAAAGACATGCAAAACTATTCTATAGAACTATTCTATTCTAGAACTAGTCATGCATATCTTCATGTTCTTAGATCCAAATCATTTAATTTTAATTTTCCTGATTTCAGATCTGATCACATCTCATGTGACATCTGAAATCACGTTATTTTTAATTAAAATAAAATTAAAAATCAGATCTAAACTATTTTTAGAACCATGGCTCTGATACCACTTGAAGGGAAATCCTGATTTCCCTGACCAGGTTCGTTCAGATCTGATCAGATCAAGAGATATATTTCAAAAATTTTTTCTCTTAGATCTGTATCAGATCAGGGATGCTTCAGATCTGATTCTTATTTATTTAATAAAAATTAAATGAAAAGGATAAATTAAATCACATTCAATTTACCTGAATAGGGTAATCCTATTACCCTGTTGATGATCCTGTTTGCAGCGGAAGGTTCTGGATCAAGCCACGCAAGCGCCTGGCCTCTACCGGTATCCACTCGGGCTGGATCTGGAGATCCTCTTCTTCTCTATCACGCCTCCAAAAATCAGATCTGGATCTGATCTGGAGGATCTTCAAAACTCCTTTTGAAGATCTGCAGTCGTTCTTCGCAGCAGCGCAGCCTTCTTGCTTTTGATCTCCTTTTCTTGATCTAAATCGCACCAATCCAAATCCAAAACACTTTTGGACGTGGAGAGCAAGGGGAGAAGAGAGTATGGCGTGGAGAAAGGGGAGAGAGGCAGCCTTGGGGCGTGGGAAGATTGCTTCTTGATTATTTTTTTTTCACTTGGGCGCTGGGTCTCTTATATAGACTAAGCGTGATCCAAGTCATCTTCCTCCCAACCAATCACAACCCTTTGTGAAATCAGATCTAAATCTGATTGGTGGGATTAGAGTCCCCTGGATTCCTACTTGGAGAGTGCCTTGGACCAGTCAAACTGGATTCTTAGAAGAACTCTCATTGGAATCCTAAAGGGAGATGGAGTCCTTGTCCAACAAGGACTCCTAGGCGCCTCCTACTTGGGCTCACGCCACCCTTGGCGTGCGCCCATTCTCCTTGCCAGGTTCTGGCAGGGGGACAAGCCCCCACCAGCTCTCCAATAGGTGCATGACATGTGGTCAAAAGTCAAAGGGTGAATGGTCAACGTTTGACCAGTCAAAGGTAGACTTTTGACCAAAGTCAAAGAACAAGAAATGGCAGGTGACCAAAAATTGGCAGGTAATGTCTTACAAATAAGACAACCTATTCTGACTTGGACAACCTCCAGTCAGACCATAAGAAGACTTCTGTTTGAGCACAAACTCCTTTGGCTCAGACAGGACGACTTATTTATGATAGCAAAAGAAGAACGTTAGGTTCAATCGAGTGCTAGCACGATTTCCTTGAACCTAATTGAATCTCATTCAGATCAATTGAACTATATTAGTTCAATTGATGATCACCAGATTCAAACCCTTGTTTGTGTGACCCAGTTAGGTTCAGTTCTGTATGGTAATGGGATATGTCATGATCTCTATCATCGACATCATCGAAACTCCTTTCGATGGATCAGAACTCTTCTGATTCGAACAGCTAGAATGATCGATCATCTAAATCATTCTAATTGCTCCCAAAATCCACCAGTGACACCTAGCAGTATATGGTGGCAACCCATCAGAGCTGAATGCGAACCTCTTGGTGCAGCTACCTGTGTGATTCAGTTCTTCTATCTTGAGCCCCGATCAGATTAGGGTTAAGGTGAACTCGTCAAACCCTAGTCTCTGTCATATGATGTAATCATTCGATTCGAGTCCAATGTGAAAATCTAAATAGAAACTCTTTCTATTATTTCACTCTGCCATGGCCATGGGCTTCAGGACTTGATTCTCATGATCATCATAGGGCTACTCCTCTACCACCGAGGTAGATAGATCCCATCTTGATGCAATCCAGTTCCTACAATGAACATGTCACAGCCAACATACACCTCAGGGTTCCATATGGCTAGGAGACCGAGTAATGGTGTAGTCAAACTATAACACCCTCAAGGTGAACTGCCGATGCATCTCAGGTCAAAGAACCAGACACACTACTGCAGCATCGAGTCAGTCATTGACGAGAAGGTAGACTTCCTAATGACTACTCGAGGTGGTCACGCTCAGTGCCCTCGTTCTCTAACGAGTACCTGTACTCTCGCTCCGGTGTCTCCACACCATAGACTCAAGACTCATCTACTAAAGAGAAGCGATCGTACACCAACCTTCCGGATCAATCACCATCCTCGTGATGATCCTATGGTCGGGAGCTGATTATGAGTTAATAATGATTATTCATGTCTTAAATTTTCAACTCTTGAAAATAGGAATTATCATTACCATTAACTCAAAGGATGTATCACAGACACTAAATACACATGTGTGATAGAAAATAACCCATTTATTAATTATAGTCAAAATTACAATTTGCCCCTAGAAGTGTATACAAGTGTCAGCCAATTCTGGCTTCTAGGCACATATGATGCCTAAACACTTATCTCCTATTGACGTAGATTGAAGCTCAGAGGAGATCTTATCTCCAATCGAGGTTGAAGAAGATCTTATCTCCTGTTGAGGTTGGGGAGTTGAAGCTCGGAGGAGATCTTGTCTCCATCTGAGGTTATTGAAATTAAAGCTTGGGGGAGTTCTTGTCTCCAGCCGAGATTGTTGTTGAGGTTGAGGCTCGGGAGATCTTATCTTCTAGCCGAGGTTGAAGGAGATCTTATCTCCGATTGACGTAGATGTTGAAGCTCAGGGGAGATCTTATTTTCCAACCAAGGTTGAAGAAGATCTTATCTCCCGACGTTGTAGTGAAGCTCGGAGGCGATCTTGTCTCCATCCAAGTTGTTGAAGCTCAAGTTTGAGGAGTTCTTGTCTCTAGCCGAGGTTGACGTTGAGGTGGGGCATGGGGATCTTATCTCTAATCGAGGGGGAGATCTTGTCTTATCGTAAATATTGAATTCAGAAGAGATCTTGCCGAAGTTGAAGGAGATCTTGTCTTTGGTTGACGTAGACATTGAATCTTGGGGGAGATCTTGTTCCATCCTAGATTGAAGGAGATCTTATCGTTCTTGTGACATAGAAGCTCGGGGAGATCTTATCTCCAGCTGATGTGAAGTTAAGTTAAAGAAGATCTTATCTCCTGTGACATAGAAGCTTGGGAGATCTTATCCCAGCTGAGTTGAAGTCGAGAGATCTTATCTCCATCGATTCTAAAGAAATTTATCTTTTGTTACGTAGAAGCCTTGAGGAGACTTATCTCATATCGAATTGAATGTTGAAGTTGCTAAGTAGTTTTATCTTCTGTTACAAGAGCTCGGGAATCTTATCTCCTCTTCTCACCTCGTCTAAAATGAACAAGCCTACAACTTTTCTCACTTATGATGCATGTTCCTCCTATTTCTAATGGACTTAGGACACATAAAGCCATTATAGGGCTCTCCTCCATATCATCTAAAATGAACGAGTCTTCGACTTTGCTCGCTTAGATGAGTTCTCCTCCGTTCTAATGGCTCTGGGGTGGCATAAGGCGTGTAGGCCTCTCCCCCCATCTCGTCTAAGGTGAACGAGGCCTTCGACTTTGCTCTCGTGTTAGGACGAGGTTCTCCTCCTATTTCAAACGGACTGTAGGAGCAAATAAGGATTGTTCATCTGGGCCTCTCCCCTCATCTCGTCTAAAATGAACGAGGCCTTCGACTCTTGCTCACGTTAGGATGAGGTTCTCCTTCCTATTCCTAATGAGCTGTGAGGGACACATAAGGGCCATTGTCTGGGCCTCTCCCCTCTATTCTCATCTAAAATGAATGAGGTCTTCAATTTGCTCATGTTAGGATGAGGTTCTCCTTCTATTTCTAACAAAGCCACTATTGATTGCTTCTTTTCCATCGTTACATAGTTTTTGCACCAAAAAATAATAATATTAAAATGGAGGAGTTTTATTAAAGAAAAATTATCGATAGTACATTCTCAGATTCTTTGAGTTTCAAGATCGTGGGAGCGTTGTTCCTTCAAGCTTCTTCAGACGATAAGTTTTAGGTCGGACGACCTCCTCTATTTCGTATGGGCCTTTCCAATTTGGGGCAAGCTTCCTCTGGCTCTAAGGCTGAGAGATGGTGGCTCGCCGAAGTACTAAGCCCCCCAGAGATAGTGTTGATGATGCCGAGAGGCGGTCGATCTTCTTGTTGTTCCTCCTTCATTGGTGGTTTTGACTATGGCAGAGCCCTTGGCCGATCTAGTCTTACTTTAGACCAGCGTCTGAGGAATCAATCCAGCCGGCCTTTCCTAATGAGCTCCTCGATTTTATCTTGAAGCTGAATGCATTCTTCAGTATCATGGCTGTGGTCATGATGGTAGAGATAGTACTTGCTTTGATTACATTTGTTTGGAGGAGATCGTAATTCTTCTGATCTTGATAGCTGATTCTTGATTTCCATCAGAACTTAAATTTTAGGAGCATTAAAGAGAGCATAGTTATGAAACCTTTCGAGGGGAGAACTTCTTCATGCCCTTTTATCGGAGTTTCTTTGATTACGAGCTTGAGGGGGAGTTCGGATTCGCTTACGCTCGGGGGGGAGGGGGTCCGTGAGCGTGGCTGAACTTCATTCAGCCCTCCATCAGTGATGCTGAAGAATTTCATTCAGCCCTCCCTGATATTTATCAGAGAATTCGAACCTCAGCATGGACGTCGGCTGCTGATGAAGTGAGCCATAAACTAATAGCTCATCAGGTCAAAGGAGAAGATTATATCCGGCTTCAATGCCGAGTATTAGTTTTTTGCTGCTCCCTTAAAGATAGATAAAAAAGCTCGATACAAGATGGCGTCTGATGCACCATGGAGCAGCATCATAGTCCAGAAGGCCTTCAGGTGATCGATCGGATCAAAGGTTTCATCGTAGCTTTCAAACCGAGGGAAGCTCAAAGTTCGACAGAATGGACTCTTGTATAATTCAAGAAGAGAAAGAAGGATTGGTGCGGACATCGTCATGGTGAGCCAGAGCGACATGGCCGAGCTTCTCAATTTGTCGATCCATCTCCTGTAGTTTCTAATCAAGGACGTCATCTCGATCGTAGATCTTGGAAGGCTTTTGGCTATAGATGAAAAAGGTTTCTTTCGGAGAAGAATCATGATTCAAACAAGAATCTTCTGCTCTCTATTTTTTCTTTCTAAGGGCGATGGATATGCTAGCCCAAGTGCTCTTTCTTAGGGTCGGTTCTTGACATCCTGATTGTGGGTTTCCTGACGGAATCATCATCGGAGGCTGCCGCATGACCTGCACCTCTCGATGAGGCCCTGACCTTGCTGCATCAGTAAGTTGAAGTGCTTTAAATCTACCATGACCATCGATGGAGGAGGAGGTTGAAGTACTGACGATGGAGCAGGGATAGATGGATTTGGCCCAGATTTGATGGTAGAAGTGGTAGATCTCTGGATAGTCATCCTCGTTGGAGGCATTTCTCAAGATTCGGAGAGAGGATGGAGATGAATCTTGAAGAAGAAGATCCACAGGATAGACTGAGCACTCCTTTAAGAATAAGGGTACCTCAAGAACAGAGGGTCCTTTTTCTAGCGCCAATTCTGTTGGTGTAGAATCTGATTAATGCTAAATTGAGCTGGAGTCGAGGAAGATGAGGTCACCATCGATGACCTACAAAATAAAATTCTGCTTAGAGTTGATGGTGGTGGCTCTGGTAGGACTCTCCGATGATCAAGTTAGCTCTTCTGGTCAATAGAAATGGAGCGCTCAGGCAAGAATTCAGCAGAGTTTCAGGAAGAAAAAAAGAGCTTAGAAAAAATATATCTGAAGGATCCCTTTTTATAGACAGAGCTTGTAGCAGACTAATAGTGACGATCATAATCGTCCGATAGTAGGCCGCTCGAGGCCACATGGAGTTTGTTACAGAGAGAGGTGTCCGTTGCCATGATGTGGTCATTCATTGAGATTTAATAGTCAAAGTTCGGAGAAAGTAGGCATTGATCGGTGAAGAGCTTTGACATACATCAATTCTAGAGGAGTTTGGACTCCTAAAAGAAATATGGCTAGAAGGGATCATCCAGAAGGAATGCTAGCTAAAATTTAAAAGTAATTTGCTGGAGGAATTCGACTAAATGAGAAGTTTGAAAGGAGTTCGGCTCTTGAAGGAATCCGATTGAAGAAAAAATTTGGAAGAAGTTCGGCTCTTGGAGGAGTCCAACTGAAGGAGAGTCTGCAAGAAGTTCAGCTTCTAGAGAAATCTGACTGAAGGAGAAATCCGTATGGAGTTCGGCTCCTAGAGAAACTTGACTGAAGAAAAAATTCGAAAGGAGTTCAGCTCACGGAGGAATTCGACTGAAGAAAAAGTCCATAAGGAGTTTGTCTCCTGGTGGAACTTGACTGAAAAAATAATTCGAAAGAAATTTGACTCCTAGAGGAGTCCGATTAAAGGAGAAGTTTGGAAGAAGTTTGGCTCCTAGAAGAATCCGACTAAAGAAGAAATCCATATGGAGTTCGGCTCTTGGAGGAACTTGACTAAAGAAGAAATCTGGAAGGAGTTGGTTCTAGAGGAATCTGATTGGAGAAAAGGTTAGAAGGAGTTCGACTCCTGAGGAGTCTGAAGAAAAAATTTGGAAGGAGTTCGGCTCTTAGAGGAGTCCGACCGAAGGAGAAGTCTGAAAGAAGTTCGGCTGGGGTTTGGCTCCTGAAGGAGTTCGATCGAAGAAGAAATTCGAAAGAAGTTCAGCTCTTGAAGGTATCCGACTGAAGGAGAGATCTGGAAGGAGTTTGGCTTCTGGAGGAACTTGACTGAAGAAGAAGTCCAGAAGGAGTTTAGCTCCTATAGAAATCTGACTGAAGAAGAAATTCGAAAGAAGTTCGACTCCTGGAGGAGTCCGATCGAAGGAGAAGTCTGGAAGGAGTTCGGCTAGGGTTCGGCTCCTGGAGGAGTCCGATCGAAGAAAAAATTCGAAAGGAAGTTTGGCTTCTGAAGGTATCCGATTGAAGAAAAGATTCAAAAAAAGTTTGGCTCCTAGAGGAACTTGACTGAAGGAGTTCGAAAGGAGTTTGGCTCCTGTAAAAATCTAACTGAAGGAAAAATCTAAAAGAAGTTTGGCTCCTAGAGGAGTTCGATCGAAGGAGAAGTCCGAAAGGAGTTCGACTGAGGTTCGACTCCTAGAGGAGTCCGATCGAAGAAGAAATCTAGAAGAAGTTCGGCTCCTGAAGGTATCCAACTGAATGAGAGATCTAGAAGGAGTTCGACTCCTGGAGGAACTTGATTGAAGGAGAGATCCGAAAGAAGTTCGACTCCTGTAGAAATCTGACTGAAGGAGTCTGGAATAAATTTGGTTTCTAAAAAAATCTGACTGAAGAAGAAATTCGAAAGAAGTTCGACTCCTGGAGGAATCCAACAGAAGAAAAAATCCATAAGGAGTTCGGCTCCTAGAAGAATCCGACTAAAGAAGAAGTCCGAAAGGAGTTCGGCTCTTGGAGGAACTTGACTGAAGGAGAAATTCGAAAGGAGTTTGGCTCTTGGAGGGATCCGATTGAAGAAAAAATTCAAAGTTTCGGCTCCTAGAGGAACTTGACTGAAGGAGAAATTTGAAAGAAGTTTGGCTCCTGAAGGAGTCTGACTGAAGAAGAAATCTGAAAGTAGTTCGACTCCTGGAGGAGTCCGACTGAAGGAGAAGTCCGAAAGGAGTTTGACTGCTGGAGGGGCCGGACTGAAGGAGAAGTTTGGAAGGACTTCGGCTGAAGTCTGAAAGAAGTTTGACTGGGATTTGACTGTTGGAGGAGTTCGATTGGGTTCGACCGCCGGAGGAGTTCGGCTACTGAATGAGTTCGACCGTTGGAGGAAGAAGCTCTTCCGTGATTACTGGTTTCATTAGGCTAAGCATCAGACTGAACTTCGGTGGGAGCGAAATTTATCCCCAACATCTCCTATCCCATGTATGCTCCTTCCCTTCCCTTTCTTCTTTGTTGTTCGCCAATAGGGTTGCAGCTGCTATGATCGTGGCCTCTCGACCTACAAGTCTGCAGTCGGCCAAACACCATCACTGCTTGTGGGCATCCAATGGTGCAATTCCTCATGTATAGCCCTATGAATTGCACCAATTCCCATCCATTAGACCTCTTTCGTATTGTTATACATGTCAAAGTTCCTTATCGCTTTGGGAAGCCTTTCATTTTGAAGTCTAAAGTTGACTTAGTGAAATTATTTGATGAAAATGAGAATGATCTTTTTTTTCTAGTTTTCGTTATGATTTCGTGTTAGTGAATTTCTTATATTTCACTTGCATCAAAAAAAATTTATTGTATTTCACTATTTTGAGAACAGATTTGCTGACATGAAATAGAGTTCCTACGTAATTAGTTAATGCATGTCACCCTGAGAATGATTACCACAATAAGCATAAGATGAGGTATGGATAAGGCCATATATACATGGAATCAAATCATCATTGGAGCTTCATAAATTGAAATTTAGATTCCTGCATGGGAACCGGAAGCTGGAGGAAAGAATTTGACTGCAATGTAAATCAGTTGGATTCTTAAAGAAGTGGTATAAAGTATGATATCTAGGTTCTTATGAGTGCCAAGAAGGCATGATGTAGATCGACTTTTCATGCAAAGATTGGATGCTTATCATTACAATATGCAAGAGAGAGCAAGATTCCACATAACAGTTCTATCTGAAATTTAATCCACTGAACCAAAAACAAAATAAATGGCTAAAAGTTCAAAACAAAGGATAAAAAATGTTTCCCATTCCCGAGAGATGCTACAGCTATTGCTTAGTTGTTCCACCGACCACTTTACTGGCTGCTTTACTTTGTCATCCCTGCCACCAGATTTCTTAACTCCAAACCTTCTATCCTAAGGTCACATTATTCAAATTAACAAATGTAGCATCCAACCGTACCCTGAAACCTTGTAATTTTGGAAGTTGGTCACTGCCTTAGCTTTTCAACAATGCCATAATTATTGACAAATGGGCTACTCACCTTTAGGCTTCCTTGCCAAATGAAACATTTTGTCACAGAGTTTTGGATATGTGCCTCCTCCAAAGGGATGCATTAGAAATTCTGTAGTGAGATACAAGTATACCATACATTTTTTTATTATTTTACAGTGGAGGGTATGACTGAGAAACTGATACTGAATATGGAAGCAAATCGAGCTAAAACTAGCTAGTAGTGCAGTCTTAGATTCACTAGATTTAAGACAACACAGTTCAACAAACAAATCGGTATCAGATCATCTGCACCAGCATGCAATCTCCTGTGGGATTTCATCGACATCCATGAAATATTCATGGAGAGATCCACGTGAAAGACTTGCACCAAACTGCCATTTGTCCATGGAGCTGTAAGGATCGGAGGGTACAGGCACCAAATTAATGGCCTCTTCATGGTAGTGATGCCAAGAAAGATGCTTGAGCTGGGTCCTCAATAGATCTAAGAAAATATATGGTGGATAGATAAAACTCCTCAGCCTTGTCTTCAAAACAAATATTCCCTCAGCAAAACCATGCAAGTACATCCTTGATGGCCGGATGGTCACTTGCGTTTCGATGTAAGGCCAGTGGGAGGCTTAGTGTAAGCCGGAACACACGGGGGAGCCTTGTCCAATTCCTCTGAATTAAAATAACCAACATCCACATGGACAAGAATCTAACTTCTGTAACCTTTGTCTTATGGCATGCTATATAAAACGGTCCCTTGGTTCATCCTTTTTGCTACCAAACATTTGGTTACATCTACTTCATCCATCTTTTCTTTGGCTTTGATCTTGGAGAAAGAAGGTGGTGTCAGGATGGTAGGGGTTTTCAAATAATAGAAACCCATTCTTTGGTGATGATTCATCCTTTGGCTTCACTTTTATCGTTGTATTTTAATCCGCCGACCAATCCACCCTGCAGCTCTTCTCTGCCTGGGAAGTCATTCATGATAGCCACACGATTGATAGAGCAAACATGAGTACAACGGACAGTTGGAATCAGAGCTTTTCCAAACTAGCATAAATGATTGGTTTGGAAAATGGAAAAGGGAGTTGTATAATTTAGTGCTTTGATAGCTTGTTTAGATTAGTATAATGAATACAAGAATGATGCCAGCACGCAATGCATAGAGAGATATTGAAAATGTATATATTGCACATTAAATTTGGTTGGCCAGAAATGAATACAAGAGTGTGTGTTTGAAAATATCAGAAATGAGTGTGTGTTTGAAAATATCAGAAATGAGTGTGTGTTTGAAAATATTTTCTGTAGTCCCAAATTGGTTTTGATTCATGCATCCACCTTACCTTAAGAATTCACCCATATATCTACCATTAAGCATTCTTTGATAGCAGGGGCAAACCGGGCTTCGGGCCTATGTAAACTTATTCATTTTTAATCGTTAGTAGAGTTGATCACGGCGGGCTTAAGCCTAAACTCGTTCATTTTTAATTGGGCTTCGGGTCAGGCTTATATAAAATTTGGCATTCTCTCGGCCCAAGCCCGGCCTATGATCAGGTCTACTTGCTGATCGTAGCAAGAATCTGGTTATTTGAGACGATTGAGGTACGTGCTATTTAGGAAAGATTAAAGATTAGAGTGATGCATTTGGAGGCGACTCAAATTATATTTGAATGAGATTCAATGACTACGGTTCACTAGCTTTCTAACCATCAATATTTGAGACTAGTTTCCATCTATTACAAGATTGTTGGTAACATATGTCTACAGAGGAAAAATAGTGTAGCAAAGTGGATGGGGACATATGTGGCTAACCATGTTGGAACAACTTTCTCGACTGCTATGTTAGGGATTCTTTTAGGACTCATTTGATTCGCAAAAAGAATTTTTCTTCCTAAAAAGTTAATTTTTGAGAAGTTACTTTATGAAAATATGATTTTGGTATATTTTATTAACCATAAAAAAATGACATATTTCAAAGTAGCTTTTTATTTAGTTGAACATTCAGTTTTTTAAAAAAATTATGTAAAATATCTATTATACTTTTAATAAATATAAGGCCACACCTTTTTGCTTCCAAATTTTATATAAATAATAATATTATATTTATATTTATATTAATATAAATATAAAATTAATATATTATAACATAATACTATATCATAATAATTTATCGTATTAATATAATACTAATATATATTAATATTATATTAATATAGTATTATATTAGCATAAATATTAATATATAAATATAAATACTATATTAATATTAATAAAATATTATATTAGTATAAATATTATATTATCCATATTAATATAAATATTATATTATATTAATATAAATATTAATATAATATAATATTAATATTTATAAAGATAATATTTTATAGTATTTTCAAGAATTTGTATGCTCCATAATCATATATTTGTAAAAAAAAAATTAGAAAGAAAAAATGACCATCAATTTTCATCTTATGGAAAATTTTAAAATCCACCTCTCCATGAATTTTCACCTTTCATGAAATATAAAAAATATCTTCCTATGAAAAAAAAAATTTAATTCTTTTTTTCTCTTAAAACCCTAACTAAACAAAAGAGCTTCTCTGCACTTTGCAGGAACTGTCACTTCCCCCTCTACTTTCTACAATCCTAATGAGTCCTTTGATTATTTTTAAATTTTAGTTTCAAATTCACACAGATGTATTTTCATTAGATTGGTTTAATAAATCTAATTGTACTAAAATAATATATATAAATTCATATAATAGAAGGATAATTTTTTTAAAAAAATAGAATAAAAAATTATAAATATAATATATTTAATAATTAATGACCATTTCATGATACCAGTCGGCACTCTAATGCTTCCAATCACTTTGATCGTCATGACACCAACTAGAGGGTAATGTTTTCAAGATTTTTTTCATTTGTCAAATTTAAATAGAACTTAACCAAAAATAATTAAGAAGGGTTCTATTTTTCCTAAAATGGTTAAAAATTTTTTCTTGACTAGCATATATTTTTTCAAGGAACATTTTTATGTCATGAGGGCTTGGAAAAATAATTAAGAAGACTTTATATATTTCCTAAAATAATTAATAAGATTTTCAGCATTTATTGAAATAATTAAGAAATTCCTAGGTGGAAGAAAGTATTTCCTTAAATAATAAAGAAGCAAGCTTCTAGAAATAATTTTTTCTCATAAGAAATTTCTAAATGGATGACTTCAAATATTTTTTTCTTTATAACTTATTCCTTAAAATAATTAAGTAGAGTTTAGTGCCTGATGATATTTCTAACAACTTTCAATGCATGAGGATACTAAATGGATGGATTCAAATATTCTCTAAAATTTCTATGCCCCTAATATAATTTGTATGTTTCTTAAATATAGCTTAAAAACAATTCAAAAAGAAATATTTCTATATTTTCTAAAATAATTAATAAGATATTCTTCATTTCCTAAAATAATTAAGAAATTTGTATATGGAGGAAAATATTTTCTAAAATAATTAGCAAGCAGGCTTCTTAAAAAAGTTCTTTCCTCTAAGAAATTTCTAAATGCATGGCTTCAAATAATCTTTTCTAAAACAAATAAGGCTTAATTACCTATAAAGTCCTGTGCTTTTGCATCCTTTACAATTTTAGGACATAGTTCAATTTTTTTTTTTTCAATTACATATACATACTTTATAAATTATTGCAATGTTGGCTTAACATCAATCAGCATCCAACTTTGCTGATAATGTGCAGACATTGAAATGATGTGTTAATATATTAAGGATGATGTGTCATACATCACGTTAAGCATCGAAGGAAGGTGGGAAGGAGAGAGAGATATTGAGATAGAGAGATGGAGAGAGAGAGAGAGGAGAAGGGTTAAGCAAGGTGGGGGTTGAGATTAGGGTTTGCATTTGGAAACTTGTTCTTAGATGCCCCTCATTCCTACATCTTTAATAGGGTGAGTATGAGATTAGAGTTTGCAATTGAAAATCTGTAAATTAGAGAGCCTTAGAAACTTCGATACAATGGCATGAACAATTACCTCAGCATAGGGTAGTGATTTCCTTCTCTCTTAGTGGTCCCTCTTAAACTTTTCTCTTAGTGGTCTACTAATCAAACCTCTCTCGGTGGTCCCTCATTAAACCTTTCTCAGTAGTCTCTCATCAAACCTCTCTCAATGGTCCCTTATCAAATTATTTGAAGAAAAGGGTAAGACCTTTTTGCACCAAAAGATAAAGAAAAGTTTTTATTATTTTTTGTTGACTATTTGTTTGATTAATTAATTATAATTTTTCACTGCATTAGGATAACAAACAAGTAGGAATTTTTTAGGTTGTTGCATACTATTACATGCATTACATAGCATGTATTAGTTATTGTTGACCCCTGGATTGATTTTGATGATAATAAAAATATTTTCATGTAATTTATCAAGTTACTATTGGGGTAAACCTCGCTTCCGCCGAAGTTCGGTCAGATGCTTGGCCAAATGTAATTTATAATCATAGAAGAGCTTCAATCACGGATTCCTCTTTCCGAGCTTCTATATCAGCTGAACTCCTTCTGGACTTCTATATCAGTCGAATTTCTTCTGAACTTCTCCATCAGTCGAACTCCTTCTGAACTTCTCCATTAGTTGAACTCCTTCTGAGCTTCTCCATTAGCTGAACTCCTTTCGGACTTCTGTATCAGTCGAACTTCTTTCGGACTTCTCCATCAGTCGAATTCCTCCTGGACTTCTCCATCAGTTGAACTCCTTCCAAACTTCTATATCAATTGAACTCCTTCCAAACTTCTCCATCAGTCGAACTCTTTTCGAACTTCTATATCAGTCGAACTTCTTTCAGACTTCTCCATCAACCGAACTCCTTTCAGACTTCTATATCAGTCAAACTCCTTCTGAATTTCTATATCAGCCGAACTCCTTCCAAACTTCTCCATCAATCGAACTCCTTCCGAACTTCTCCATCAGTCAAACTTCTTTCGAACTTCTCCATCAGTCGATCTTCTTTCGAACTTCTCCTTCAGTCAGATTTCTCCATTAGATGAATTCTCCTTCAAATTTCTCCTCTAGTGGATCTACATGCAGATCCTTCCAGCAGACCTCCTTTCGAGTTCCTTCGACTGACTTTCTTCAGAATTTCTCCAGTGGACTTTTGAATTTCTTTTGGTCGAACTCCATGCAGTCGCCTGGGAGGGCCTCCACACCTACGCGGATCCAGCAATTTACACAATATGAACCCACTTACACACAAATAATCCTAAAGAAGTTCGAACTCCTCTGAAATTGATAAAGCTTGAAGCTCTTTGTTGCCAGCTCCTACTTCCTCCAAACTTCAACAATTAAATCTCAACTGTCTGCATGTCACGATAATAGATGCGTCACGACAACAAACACTACTCTCCATAATAAACTTCACGTGGCCCCGAATGGTCCACTACCAAGTAGTTACGGCTGTCACTATCAATTTGTTATAAGCTTCATCTATAAAAAAAATCCTCTAGATACGTTTTCTCCAAGCTCTCATTCTCCTTCTCAAAATTTTGCTACTTTCTCTACTGAGCATTCCATTCTGTTGGACAGAAGAGCTGACTTAACCATCGGAGGATCCTGTCGTAGCCATCCCTCCTCCTGTTTAGACTTCTTTTGTAGGTTCCGACGGTGACCTTGGCTTCTCCAGCTCCAGCCAATTTTGGTGTCGATCAGATTCCACGCCAATAAATCCATCCCTCTTCTGGTTTGGACATTTTTTGCAGATCCCGATGACGATCTCGACTTCTCCAGCTCCAGTCAGTTTCGGCATCGATCAGATTCTACACCAACATAATTGACGCTAGAGGAAGGATCTCTGAAGCCCTTATTCTAAAAGGAGTGCCAGTCGATCTTAATCATTTTCTTCTTTTAATCCTTCGAGATCCATCTCTATTTAATCTTTTTAGCTTAGAAATACCTCCAAAGAAGACAATCACTCGGCGATCCACCACTTCTACCATCAGATCTTAGCTGAATCTGCCCATCCCTATCCCATCACCAGTGCCTCGACCTTCTCCATTGGTGGCCATGGTAGATTCAGAGTAATTCTGCCTATTGATGCAGTAAGTTCAAGACCTCACTGAATGGTGCAGGCCATGCAGTAACCTCCAATGGTGGCTCCATCAGAAAACCCCTCCATCGAGGTGTCAAGAATTGATCCCAAGGAGGCATACTTGGGTCAGCAGACCCATCACTCCTGGGAAGGAAAAATAGAGAGCGGAAGAACCTTGTTCTGATCATGATTTTTCTTTAGTGGAAATCTTTTTCATCTACAGTCAGAAGCCTTCTCGGATCTGCGATCGAGATGATGTTCTTGATAAAAAATTATAGAAAATGAACAGATAGATTGAGAAACTCTGCCAGGCTTCCTTCTCTCATAGTAATGATATCTACATTGACCCTTCTTTCTCTCATCAAATCATGCAGAAACCGATCCCGTCGAACTTCAAACTTCCATAATTTAAAAGCTACGATGGGATCTCTGATCCAATCGACCATCTGGAGGCCTTTCGAATTATGATGCTGCTTTATGGTGCACCAGACGCCATCTTGTGTCAAGCTTTCTCATCTATTCTAAAAGAAATAGCAAGAAACTAATACTCGATGCTGAAGTTGGATACGATCTTCTCTTTCGATTAGATGAGCCATCAATTTATGGCTCACTTCGTCAGCAGCCGATATCCCCAATGAGGCTCAAATTTTTTCATCCATATCAAGCAGAAAGAGGAAGAATCCATCCAGACTTATATCAACTGCTTCAATGTCGCTGTCCTTAAGGTCCAAAATCTGGATCAGTCTATTGCCATGGCCACGTTGAAGGACGGCCTTCAAAAGAATGATCTGTTATTCTTCCTAGAGAAGAAGTATCCTAAAAATTTTGTCGATCTACTAGCTCAAATTGAAGGATATGCCCGAGTTGAAGAAGCCTTCAAATTGAAGGATGAGGAAGCTATAGGAGAGCAGCAGGTGGAAGAATCTAGCAAGCCCATAGTTAAAGAAAAGTCGAATGAAGTTCGGCCATGTTTCCAGACTCCCCCCCCGAGCATAAGCGAGCCCAAACTCCTCCTCGAGCTCATCGTCAAAGAAGCTTTGACAGAAGGGTGCGAAGAGGTTCTCCTCCTAGAAGATTCCACAACTATGCCCCCCTTAATGCTCTGAAGACTCAAGTACTGATGTAGATTAAGGAGCAACTGTCAAGGTCGAAGAGGATGTACACTCATCCTGGCAAGCACAATCCTATCTAATATTATCTCTACCATCATGACCATGGTCACGATACTGAGGAATGCATCCAGCTCTAAGACGAGATCGAAGAGCTCGTTAGGTAAGGCCAGTTTGGTCGATTCCTACAACGTCGGCTTGAAGTAAGAAAAGATCGGCCAAGGATGCTGCCCCAGCCTAAACCATTAAGGAGAGAAGAGCAACAAGAAGATCAGCCATCCCTCAGTATTATAACACCATTTTTGGAAAATTTTAGTAGGAAGAGGCTGGCGGATTGGTAGGAGAAGTGAAGAAGCGGAGAACTGAAGAACCAATAACTTTTATTGAAGTAGATGCTCAAGAAGTTCAGTTTTCGCATAATGATGTGGTTGTAATCTCTCTAAACATTACTAACTATGATGTATGTCGCATTCTTATTGATAATGAAAGTTCGGCCAATATTTTATTTTATGATATTTTCTCTAAAATGTCTATACCTAATAGTCAGTTTGGACCGATGAACTCTCCATTGGTAGGCTTCACTGGTGATGCAGTACCAGTTGAAGGTATAATAACTTCGGTTATGGCTGTAGGACAATATCCAAGATAGTCCAGGATATGAGTAGATTTTTTGGTAGTAAAAGCACCATCCGCTTACAATGCAATCCTCGACCGACCTGGCCTAAATGCACTTCGGGTAGTAGTGTCGACATACTACTTAAAAATGAAGTTTCCAACAAGCTATGGGATTGGGGAAGTCAAAGAAGATCAAACTTTGGCAAGACATTGCTACTCCATCATCCTGCAAAAAAGTGGCCAACCCGACCTTTGCCTAGTCAATGGGCTGGATGTCCGCGATGATATGATGGAAGAGCAGTGTGAGCCTATGGAAGACCTTATTTCTATCCCACTGAATGATGGAAATGCAGAGCACATGGTGCAGATCGGCTCCAACCTAGCAGAAAAAATATGAGAGCAGCTTATCGAATTTCTACGGAGGAACATGGATGTTTTTGCTTGAGTCCTCGATGACATGCCCGACATAGATGCAGAGGTTATGGAACATCACCTGACTATTGACCCTAAACATCGATCAGTGAAAGAAAAGATGCGCAGCCATGATCCAGAGAGGCAGAAAGCAATTACAGAGAAAGTTGACAAGCTCCTCAAGGCCGGATTTATCCGAGAGGTTAACTATCCAAACTGGATCTCCAATGTCGTGCTCGTCAAAAAGGTGAATGGCAAGTGGAGAATGTACATAGACTTCAAAAAGTTGAACAAGATCTATCCAAAAGATAGCTACTCCTTGTCCAGAATTGATCAATTGGTGGATGCAACTTCGGACCATGAGCTTCTCACCTTTATGGATGCTTTCTTCGGCTACAATCAAATCCGGATGGCACCAGAGGATGAGAAGAAAACTACTTTTATTACTGATCGTGGTCTTTACTATTACAGAATTATGCCTTTTGGACTAAAAAATGTAGGGGCAACATTCCAGCACCTGATCAACAAAATCTTCAATGAGCAGATCGACTGTAATATGGAGGTATATGTAGACGACATACTTATCAAGAGCCAAACTTTAATAAATCATATTGCCAACCTTGAATAAACCTTCAGCTCCCTCAGGAGATACAAGATGAAGCTAAACCCAATCAAGTGCGCCTTCGATGTAACTTTGAAAAAGTTCTTGGGATTCATGGTGTCGAGGCATGGAATCAAAGTAAATTCAGAAAAAATTTGAGCCATTCAAGAGATGACTGCTCCAAAATCAATTAAAAAAGTTTAGCACCTGACTGGAAAGGTGGCAGCCCTAAATCGCTTCATCTCAAGGTCAATCGAGCGATGTATGTCCTTCTTTTAGGTCTTAAAGCAATCGAAGAATTTCTGCTGGACCACCAAATGTCAACAAGCCTTTAAAGAGCTCAAGGACTACCTTTGTACACCTTCTCTATTAGCAAAGCTCGAACTTGGAGAGGAATTATTTCTATACCTGGCAGTCTCCCCACCGACCCTTGTAGTAGTCCTAGTCAAAGAGGAGGTAAAAGTACAGTGGTTGATCTACTACATGAGTCGAGTCTTGAGGAACGTCGAGATCAGGTATACTAAGTTAGAAAAATTAACTTATGCTTTGCTGATTGCAGCCTAGAGGCTTCGATCTTATTTCCAAGGGCACACCATAACTCTCCTCACTGATCAACCAATTAAAATAGTCCTTCATCGGATGGATGCCTCCGAAAGAATTGCAAAGTGGACAATTAAGCTTATAGAATTTGACATCAACTACTGACCTCGGTCGTTGATCAAAGCTCAAGTATTGGTAGATTTTATAGTTGAATGCACCATCCCGAATGAAGTCGAGCTCAAACCAGATGAAACTAGCATTCCACGATTGCAGTCGAGCTCCTTTGAAGAAAGAGTCAACATTTTCAAAGATTTTTGGGCCCTATATGTAGACGGCTCATCCAATGCTTTTAGTGCAGATGCAGGATTGATCTTGGTTAACTTAGAGGAGATCATCGCCGAATATACATTGTGCTTTGAATTCCCTACAACTAATAATAGGGCTGAATATGAAGCTTTGATCGCTGGGTTGAAGATAGCTAAAGAGTTGGGAGTAGATCGGCTCCAAGTCTATAGTGATTTTCAACTGATGATCGGAAAAATTAGCGGTAGTTATGAAGCCTGAGAGGAAAGTATGATAAAATATCTTGAGAAAGTGAAGAACTTGACTTCGACCTTCAACAGTTTTAGCATCCAACAGATTTCGAGGGCAGAAAATACTAGAGCCAACCTTCTCTTTAAATTGGCCACTTTAGCCCCAGTCGAATTGCCCAAGAAAGTATTTTTTGAAGTTCTGAAATATCCAAGTTTGAAGGAGTCATAGTCCGTTATGCAAGTCGAGCATGAGTCGAGCTGGATCGACCCACTAGTTACTTACCTCAAGAATGGAGCTCTTCCTCGTGACCCAAAAGAAGCTCGAAAACTTAGAAATCAAGCCTTCCGATATGTTCTATACGAAGGCAAGCTGTATAAAAGATCATATTTTCTACCATTCTTGAGATATCTTCGACCTTCAGAAGCTGACTTCGCATTGTGGAAAGTGCATGAAGAAATCTATGAAAGTCATATAGGGGCCAGATCCTTATCACATAGACTACTTTGGTAGGATTATTATTGGCCTACCTTGTACCATAATTCTATAAAGTATGTCAAAAAATGTGATCGCTGTCAGAAAAATGCAAACATTCAAAGGTAGCCAGCTTCCGAACATGCACCCCTGAGCTTCCTATGGTCGTTTCCCAATGGGGAATGGACATACTCGAACCTTTTTCCATGGCATCTAGATAGTGTAAGTTCTTCTTGGTGGCGATAGATTATTTCACAAAGTGGATCGAGGCTGAACGTCTAGTAAAAATTACTGAAGCAAAAGTGCAAGACTTTATCTGGAAGTCGATTGTCTGCAGATTTGGCCTACCTCGGACCCTCATAATAAATAATGGATGATAGTTTGCTAGAGTAAAATTTATCAAATTTTGTGAAGATTTAAACATCTCCCACTATTTTATATCAGTGGCCCATCCACAGGCAAACGACGAAGCTGAAGTGACCAATAGAATCCTATTGCAAAGCATCAAAACAAGACTTGAAAGAGCAAAGGAGACTTGGATGGATGAGCCTTACCACATCCGATGGGCATACCGAACTATCCAGAAGCTGCCAATTGAAGAAATGCCATTCGCTTTGGCTTTCAGAATGGAAGCAGTCATTTCGATTGAGCTCAAGCTGCCATCGGCATGAGTTGTAGCCTTCAGCGAGCGATCCAATTTGCAGGACCTCAGAGCAAACGTCGATCTGCTGCAGAAAAAATGAAAAAAAGCCTAAGTTTGGATGGCCGCATATAGACAAAAAGTGGTCCGTTATTATAACTCTAGAGTAAAAGGCAAAATATTCAAAGTGCGAGACTTGGTACTTCGACGAGCAGCCATTTCACAACCTCAGAATCAAGGGAAGATCGCTCTAAATTGGGAAGGTTTGTATGAAGTCAAAGAGGTCGTCCGACCTAAAAGTTACTACTTGAAGGAGCTCGAAGGAACCGATCTTCCATGCCTATAAAACTTGGAGAACTTACGCATGTACTATCAATAATCTCATTTCAATAAAATTTTCTTATTTTAATATCTTTGATCTTGGTGTAAAACTATGATGACAGAAAATAGCTTTCCAAACTTTGTCATTAGACGAAGTTAGCCCCATCAGAAATAGGAGGAGAACCTCATCCTAACGTTGAGCTAAAGTGAAGACCTTGATTACTTAAGTCGGGATGCAGGGAGAGGCCCCTTTAGTGGCCCTCTCGTGCTCCTATTGCTTTGTTAGGAACGGGAGAAGAACCTTATCCTAACATTGAGCTAAAGTGAAGACCTTAGTTATTTAAGTCGGGATGCGGGAAAAGGCTCCTTCAACGATCCTTTCGTGCTCCTATAGCCCTATTAGGAATAGGAGGAGAACCTCGTCCTAATATTGAGCTAAAGCGTAGACCTCAGTTATTTAAGCCAGGATGCAGGGAGAGGCTCCTTCAATGGCTCTTTTGTGCTTCTATAGCCCTATTAGGAATAGGAGAAGAACCTCATTCTAACATTGAGCTAAAGAGAAGATCTTGGTTACTTAAGTCGAGATGTAGGGAGAGGCTCCTTCAGCGGCCCTTTCGTGCCCCCATAATCCTACTAGGAATAGGAGGAGAACCTCATCATACTATTAAGACCTCAGTTACTTAAGCTGGGATATGGGGAGAGGCCTCTTCAACGGCTCTTTCGTGCCCCTATGGTCCTATTAAGAATAGGAGGAGAACCTCATCCTAACATTGAGCTAAATCAAAGACCTCGGTTACTTAAGACAGGATGTGGGGAGAGGCTCCTTCAATGGCCATTTTGTACCCCTATAGTCCTATTAGGAATGAGAGGAGAACCTCATCCTAACATTGAGCTAAAGTGAAGACCTCGATTACTTAAGTTGGGATGCGGGGAGAGGCCCCTTCAATGGCCCTTTTGTGTCCCTATAGCTCTATTAGAAATAGGAGGAGAACCTCATCCTAACATTGAGCTAAAGTGAAGACCTCAATTACTTAAGCTGGGATGTGGGGCGAGGCCCCTTCAACGGCCCTTTTGTGTCCCTATAGCTCTATTAGAAATGGAAGAAGAACCTCATCCTAACATTGAGCTAAAGTGAAGACCTTGATTACTTAAGCCAGAATGCGGGAAGAGGCCCCCTCAATGGTCCTTTCGTGCTCCTATAGCTCTGTTAGAAATAGGAGGAGGACCTCGTCCTAACGTGGGCAAAGTCAAAGGCCATGATAACCTAAGTCGAGAAAAAAGGGGGGAAGGGAGCCGTCCAGTGGTCCCATACAAACCCCCAACCTAAAGCAAAGAGAAGGAAGAAATCCTATCATCGATCCCTACACATATTTCTCCTACAATTACTCGACCGTATGAGATGTAAGAAGGAAAATCACTTCTAGGTCCGTAAAAGGACCTCGGATAGGCATCTACAACAACCACTTCATTAGAAGACAACACAAAAAAAAATAAAGTGAAGAAAGTGAAGCCGTGAGCAAGCTTTGAATTCGTGTGAAATAAAAATAATAAAAAAGATACTATTTCATTATAAAAATAAGTTTATTACAAGCAAAACACAGTTTGACAAGATCGATTATAAAAGAGAGAAAGAGAAAGACCACCGAAATCCTAGGAAGGGTCAGACTCGTCAGACTTTGAAATAGTGGTCATTATCAAAGATTCCTTCAGACGATTGACCTCCTTGTCTAGCTCCCTCTACCTAATCATGTTATCATAGAATATCCTATTGGCTTGGTGGTAGTTCTCCTCTGACTTTCGTAGCCTCCTCCTTAGGACCTCGGACTCGACCTTTGCATCCTTGGTAGCTTGATGCTTATAAGTCAACTCGAGCTTCAACCACTGCATCTCAACCTTTCCTGCATGGACCGACTCCAGGAGTTCACCAATGGTCCTCTTCAAGGAGGCGATCTTCTTGGCCTTCCTGCTTGTACTAGCTTGAAAGCCATCATCAAGTCGCCACTAGAGTCGAGCTACTTCATCATTGAAAGCATGAAGCTTTTGTTCTAGCTTGGATGTCTTGTCACTCCATCCCAATCAATAAGTCTCATATATTAGCTCAGCGTCATGTAGCTGCTTTTGAAGTATGGAGAACCTTGTCGATCAGTCCCACTCGAATCGCATCTTGTCAGAGGATCACAGCAAGTTCTCCTCTAGAAGTTGAATCTTCTCCTTCACCGCCTTGAGTTGAGTCTCGAGGGAGCCGATCTTCGCCATCAATGCCCAGAACTTGTCGCTTGCGTTCTTCCAAAATTTGGCCATCTCTTTTTTGAAGCTTTCCTTTCGAATGCTGAAACTCACGGAGTCCTTCATGTGCAAGTTTCGAAGGCGAGTGACCTCTTTGGTCGCCTCTGAAGTATTCTTCCATGAGGCTTGAAGGTCGTCCTTCATCTTCTTCAACCTCTTCTTCAGTTGATGGATTTCCTTAGATTTTTTATTAAAGATTTCAGGGGAACCCCCTAAGGTGGTGGATCAGCATTGACGGAAGATTGCATTTGAAGTATGAAAAATGCTCAAAGGTATAGACAAAAAAATTCACTTTCATTTAATCAAAAATTTTGAGTACAGAGTAAAAAAAAAGAAAGAAAAGTATACAACTACTCAAGAATCTCAACCTCGGGAGGGATGACAGTGGATGAAATTGGAGTGCTCTTGACAGCCTCAGGTTCCTGAACTGGCTCAGGCACCTCCGTGGGAGGATCGGATGGACCAAAAATAGGTTCGGTGGGGAAGGGATCAACTGCAGCTTGGAAGGTCCCGCTTCTGTGTCATCCTCCTCCTCTTCCAGAAATCTAAGGTCGAGCTTGGGGAACCACCGGGCCACCCTACCTTCGCAGAGCTCAAAATCCTTGATGAACACCTGCTGACCAAATTCGACATTAAGGTTCCTCATTTCGAAAGCAGTCTTGAACTCTTCCACGGCCTGGGCCGTCGCCTCCAAGATCGACTTTGCCATTCGGGCTTTTAGTTCGGCGACCTTATTCTCGACTTCCTTCTTCCTCTCCTCCTCCAGGGCCAGTATGGCCTTGAGTTCGGCTGAGATGAACTCTACCTTTTGAAGTACACTCTGGAGACTCTCGATTTTTACCACCTTCTCCTCTACAAGGCATTCAACCTCGATGGCCTTTTCCTGAAGATGATGGATCTCAGCTCGAAGGTCCTCTTGGACCTTCTATGCTTCTGCCTCCTGACGCCGCACCCTCTTGATGTAGGCGAGTATTTGATGACCTGACTGCAATAAATAATTAATATTAAAAAAAAGAAGAAAAGAGCAGAAGAGAAGAAAAAAATCGAGCAACAGAGCAATCACCTTGAGGATGGTTTCGAGAGAACCTTGATAAGTACCATAAATTTACCTATAAAAGCATCAATTTATCAATTAATTTGTGCTTATTTTTAAGAATTAATAATTAATTAATACATATTTTAAAGAAATTTATATTTTATTAATTAAAAATTAATTAAAAAATAGTAAAAATAAAAAATAAAATTTTAATATCAATGGAAAGAGCTTATTTTTTTTATCACAACAAAATAAGTTTCAAGCAAAATAGAGCTAAAATGAAAAAGATATGAATTTTTAAAAAAAAATTAAATGAAAAATAACATACGGCTCAGTCGGCTCAAGCTGCCATGCCGTAGCAGCCGGCGTGTCCAAATGCACCAAGCCAAGCTGACCAAGCCAGTGCACCAAGCTAGCTATGCTAACTGACTCAAGCCCAGAAGCCACCCACCGGTCTACAGCACAGTATGAACCGCCAGCTCAGCAAAAATGGACGAATCAAAGCTTGCCACGTGGTGGACCTAGACCCTTAAAGGGTTTACAGAAAATCCATCGTGGCTCACAGGGCAATCTGATCTTTTCACTTGGTGATAGGAGCGCTGATTGGCTATGGTGTGCAGTGCGATCAATCCACGCGGTCCATGGGAATAGTAAATGCGCGATCATGCGGTGGTGGTTGCTTGCGGTCAAGATCGGATGGTTAAGATTTATTCCAACTCCGATTTGATTTCTGATTTCACTCAAATCTCCATCGAATGGCAACGCTTGATTCCAGCTTCAATCCGACAATCCAAAAAGCTTCCGATGGCGATCAGACTCTCAGGTGCATGATCAACGACCTAATTTCCTCTATCAAGCGCGATCCAATGGTCAGAATTTAATCCAACTTGATTTGGGCCATTACACATCCGTTTTTGGTATTTTTGGAAGCATCAGATCACCATCTGATGGCTAGAATTAAAAGAAATCAACAGAATTTATTCAAAGGCTATTTTAATCCAAATTTCACTCGGATTTCTTCTTATTTTCACGATTAAAATGGCCCTTAGTCTCACATTGCCTAGAAGAAAATCTTCCAGCCCTCCAACATCTATTTAAGGACCCCCATGCCTTCAAAATAAATATCTCAGATTAAGGTGAAGCTTTGGTACATGGTGAAGCCAGGCTATGGGTTAATGGCTGCTTCAAAGCAACAGGTGCCAAGAAGAAGAGCTAGGCTTCTACACCATCTTTCCACCAATACTAATCCAAGATCAGAGATTAGCCTATTTTATTTTTTTTATTTTATATATTTAAATTATAAACTTTTTAATGCAATATTTATTTTTATGCTCTTTAATTTCATACTCTTTATTTTTATTATAATTTAATTTCTATATTTTAATTATTACTTTTTATTTTATTGCAAGTAGATGCTAAGATCTAACTAGTAAATCTTAGTACCAAGTTTAAATTTTCGTACTTTTTAATTTTAATTTTTTATTTTTCGACTTCACTTTTGATCCCAAAACTCTTCTCTATTTTTTTTCTTTTGTAAAATCAAAAATTTTAAATCTAAAAACACTACCTTCTTTATGGATTCGATCCGACTCATTGCTATCTATAAATTTTTAATTATTTTAAGAAGTCAGATTAAACTGATAAACATGGCGTCTTAATGATAACATCGCATTTCTATCAAATTTTTGATACCATTATCGGAGACTATTTTTAATTTTTGATTTTGATTTCTTTGATTAATTTTAAATAAATTAAAAATAATTTCGATAAATGCACCAAGTTTTTGGCACTGTTGTCGGAGAAGACACAGACATTAAATTTTTGATCTCTTTGATTTTTTTATAAATAAATTATAAATAAAATTTTTATTTTCTTATAAATATTGCTTGCTAATTTTTTTATTATTTTATAGAAAAAAAGATTAAAGAATAAAATGAACCAGAGTTTTGCTTGGTGAGATCAATCCTAACCCTAGTTCTCTTTCCTTTTTATTTTATTTATTTATTTATTTTATTTTTAAATTAATTTAAAAAATATTTATTTAAATTTAATTAAAAATCTCATGATAAGATTAAAAATTCTAACTATTTAGAGCATGCATCATAATAGTTTTATTTTTATTTTTATTTTTTTTGATGATTGCTAAAGGCAAGGTAAGCCTTTCAGAATTCAATTAGTTATATGCATCTAGTTTAAATTACATAGAATCTTTTGATTGAAAATTTTTTGTGCATATTCATATTAAACCAAATTAAGGGCATAACCTAATTAAACAAGATAAGGTTGAGATTTGATCATCCTTTCTTAGCCCACAAACAACCAACCAGCATCCTACATTGACCTAAGTCTTTAATTTTAAAATTAATTAGACATCAGCCCTAGGAACTCGAGCTCAATAGGACAAAAAATCCTAAGAGTTGAATCAGGTTAGGATTAGTCAATTTGACTAGTATCTAGGAAAGTGGTTCAGGGATGACTGAGCTCGAAGAAAGGTGGTTTCTAATTAGTTTCGTTCGCTTACTTGGCCAAGCACAATTGATGTCTAAGATAAGCAATGGGAGGACTCCCACCGACCTTACACTTACCTGACCAGTTGATTGGCTGATCTTACGCTTGGAGGGCTTGAAGGTGACCTTGACAGTTAGGAGCCATCTAGATCTAGGATAACCATGTCAGAATTGATTGATCAACTTGATTGCTAACCAACATCAAACCTAATTAAACCTAATTCTTCTTTCTCTTCTTAGTTCTAAGACTCCTTAGGACATCTTTTTTAGAACTTTTTTTCTTTCTTCTCCTTTCTCCTCTAAAAATAAAATAAAATAAAAAATTAAATTTATTAAAAATAATAATTAAGTTAAATTAAATTAATAAATAAAATAATTAATTTTTAATATAATAAAATAATAAAAAAATATAAAAAAAATATTCTAAAAAATTTTGAACCATACATTAGGGTTACACTAATACATGCATGGTAGAAAATCGCTTTTTCTGATTTAGTTGAACTTAATTGAATGGTTGATTCACATTAAACCTGATAATCAAATGGCTAATCTAAATCTAATAGTCTAAAAATTAGATAAAATTGACCTTCTTGCTCAAAAATTAGATCAACTCTTAATCCTAGGTCAACAATCTTCTGCATAATTCACGTCACCTAGCCCAATCCATCATGCTGCATAGTTTTCACATTTTATCCAAGAACAAGTTCAAGCTACTCAAGACTACTCTAAGTCGGTTAATAATCTTCTTTCAAATTCATATAACCAGCATTGGAGTAACTACTCTAATTTCTCTAGAAAATCATAACAGACTTAGGCTTAGACCCAAACTCCATCAGTGCAAAATTATCAAAATAGACCCCAGTACCAGAACTATGCCTATAATAAGGGACAACCTAGCTAGTCTTCTCAACCACTGTATTATAATCAGCCCTCATACCCACCTCATCAACAGAGCAATCTAGCCGACGATAAATTTAATCAACTTCAACAATTGATTCTAAGCCAACAATAATTAATTTTGACTCAACAATAATCAATTGCCAGGCTAGAAGTTCAAATAGAATAATTAGTTGAGTCTCACATGAGGAGAGAACTAGATCAACTATCGAGTCTATCAATTTCAAACAATCCACCTAATGTCCATCAACCATCTGGATCAAGTTATCAATTTAATGTCTCACTTAAGAATTCCAAATCTGAGAATACCAAAGTAATTCCTGAACTTAAAAGCTATAGGATTCTTATGGATCCATACCAAGATCAGGTGAGAGAGGTTAGTATGATGCTAGCCAAAATAAAAATTTAGATGAATTGATTAGTACTGAGACTAACCACATAGAAGAATCCGAGCCAGGAACTAGTACTGATGCTAATTCTAGTTTAAATGGGATAGATATAGGAAAAAAGAGAATAGATAATTTATCCGAGACTTATAAACCTAATGTCCTATTCCCTTCAACCATAGAAGCTAGTTCTTTTTACAAAAATCAAGAGGCATGTAATGAAGAGTTAACGGAGTTGTTTAAGCAAGATCACATTAATTTACCTCTAGAATTAAAACTATCTTTAGTCACCCTTCCAGCACCCATTGAATCAAACTTAACTCCTAATACAAAAACTCAATTCATGAGCATTTTAGAAGAACAAATAGGAGAAATCCTTAATAAACATGGGCCTATGAATGGGGTCACAAACTATGTTCCCCTAATTAACAATGAATATATCAATAATGGGATTATAAATCAACTTTCTGAGATTGGTAATCCAAAACCATTAGAATTTGTCAATCCAGTATTCGATACAGGATAGTTAAGCTACATTGTGTCTGGCTGAAGATGGTAAACTTAGCGCTTGTTGGAAGGCAACCCAATATTTAGTTTTTTTTAGTCTAATTTATCTTTTCAGTTGATTTTCTTTTTAAAATAATTTGATTAAGTTGGAGGGAGAGCTTAAATTTTCAAAGATATGTGCTGGACTAAAAATATACTGAGTCAGGTATATTCTTTTATGTTCTTTATTACATTCTTTATTTTTTCTTCTCCATTGAGGATAATGTCAATTAAGTTGGGAGGATAAAAATAAAAATTTTAAAATTTTAAGTCCTCAAAAAAAAAGTTAGTATTTAGTATTTAGACATCTGATTATGCTTAAAAATCGAATTAAACTAAGCATTTTTTTAAAAAAATTGATGCACAGATCAGAGAATTTATGAGATATTGAGAAATCAAGTATTAAGAATATTCAATAAAGAATTAAGTTCAGAATATAAAAAGTTTTTTCTTGAAGTATTTCTAATTATTTCTACTAGCATCAAAGAAAAATCTACTTTTTATAGGCTTGTGTAGGGTAACTATATATTTTTTCATATAAAAAATTAAATAAAATAATTTTTAAGTACTTTTCACTGAGTAATCGGGCCTCTTTGTCTAAGCAAGCATTGAGTTTCACGTTAAAAGATAGAAAAGATAAAGAAGCTCATTATAAAGCTAGTCTTAACTCATAGTCTATTTGATTCGAGCTAGTAAGCCCGAGGGGTATTCTATACCTAGTGCCTTAAAGCCAATTGATTTGAGAGTCATTGGCCCAAGACTCACTACATGGATCAAATAGAAAGCATAAGGGGTTAAGACACTCCATAGTGGTATAACATTAAAAAAAGAATTAAAAAAAAAGTTAGTTTTCCACCAAGTAATCGGGTTTCGTTGTCTAAGTAAGCAATGATATTCGCATAAAAAAGTGAGCAATGTAAAAATAAAAATCAATAAATTAAGGATGAAAGTAGCAATATACTTGTCTATATGAAAGTTTAGATAAATCAAAGATAAAGATAGGATAATTTAGAAAAAATTCAGAAAAATTTAATATTCTGTACTTAATTTTTCTATTGATAAGTATTAATACTCCAATAATATATCTCACTTAAGCTCTACTGAATATCAATGACCATCTTGAAAATTGCTTAGGTAAAATTCGAAATTCTAAAGTTAAAAGGTATTTAAAACTAAATTCTTTCTATACTCGAGGATGAGCAAAGCTTAAGTTGGAGGTATGATAAGTACCATAAATTTATCTATAAAAGTATCAATTTATCAGTTAATTTATGCTTATTTTTAAGAATTAATAATTAATTGATACATATTTTTGAGAAATTTATATTTTTATTAATTAAAAAATTAATTAAAAAAATAGTAAAAGTAAAAAATAAAATTTGAATATCAATGGAAAGAGCTTATTTTTTTGATCACAATGAAATAAGTTTTGAGCAAAACAGAGCTAAAATGAGAAAGATATGAATTTCTAAAAAAATAAAATAAAAAAAATAAATAAAAAATAACATACAGCTCAGCTGGCTCAAGCCGCCATGCCGCAGTAGCCGACGTGCGCCGAGCCAAGCTGACCAAGCCAGTGTACCAAGCCAGCCATACTAGCCGACTCAAGCCCAGAAGCCACCCATCAGTCTACAGCACAGTGTGAATCGCCAGCTTAGCAAAAATGGGTGAATCAAAGCTTGCCACATGGTGGACCTAGACCCTTAAAGGGTTTACAAAAAATCCATCGCAGCTCATAGGGCAATCTGGTCTTTTCACTCGATGATAGGAGCACTGATTGGCTATGGTGTGTGGTGCGGTCGATCCATGCGATCCATGGGAATAGTAAATGCACGATCATATTGTGGTGGTTGCTTACGATTAAGATCGAATAGTCAAGGTTTATTTCAACTCTGATTTGATTTCTGATTTCACCCAGATCGCCATCGGACGGCAGCGCTTAATTCTAGCTTCAATCCGATGGTCCAAAAAGCTCCCGATGATGATCAGACTCTTAGGCATGTGATCAACAGCCTAATTTCCTCCATCAAGCATGATCCAATGGTCAGAATTTAATCCAACTTGATCTGGGCCATTACACGTCCATTTTTGATATTTTTGGAAGCATCGGATCACCATTTGATGGTCAAAATTAAAAGAACTCAATAGAATTTGTTCAGGAGCTATTTTAATCCAAATTTCACTCAAATTTCTTTCTATTTTCATAATTAAAATGGCCCTTAGTCCCACATTGCTCAGAAGAAAATCTTCCAACCCTCTAACATCTATTTAAGGACCCCTATGCCTTTAAAACAAATATCTCAGATTAAGGTGAAGCTTTGGTACAGGGTAAAGCCAGGCTATGGGTTAATGGCTGCTTCAAAGCAATGAGTGCTGAGAAGAAGAGCTAGGCTTCTACACCATCTTTCCACCAATATCGATCCAAGATCAAAGATCAACCTATTTTTTTTTATTTTTTGTATTTAAATTATGAACTTTTTAATGCAATATTTATTTGTATGCTCTTTAATTTCATGCTTTTTATTTTTATTATAATTTAATTTCTACATTTTAATTATTACTTTTTATTTTATTGTAAGTAGATGCTAAGATCTAACTAGTAGATCTTCGTACCAAGTTTAAATTTTCGTACCTTTTATTTTTTATTTTTTATTTTTTGACTTCACTTTTGATCCCAAAACTCTTCTCCTTTCTTTTTCTTTTATAAAATCAAAGATTTTAAATCTAAAAATACTACCTTCCCTATGGATTCGACTCGATTCACTGCTATCTATAGATTTTTAATTATTTTAAGAAGTCAGATTAAACTAATAAACATGATATCTTAACGACAACATCGCATTCCTATCAAATCTTAAATGAGCTACTGGGGGTCAAGGTCAGCCATGCGGTCCACCACCTCCGGCATGACGAACTTATCAGTTAAATTCCAGACGATCTTTGGGTCATCAAAGGAGTCTTCTCCTAATTCACCGTGGTCAATGCTTGGCTCACCAGGATGAGCCTTACAGAGCATCTTTGTAACCGTTTTCTTTTTCTTCTTTTCTTCCCCCATCTCTCCCTCAGTAGGAAGCTTCGGAGCTTGATCTCTATTGGAAGGGCCCGAGGGCGTAGGAGGCATAAAATCCACACCAACGATGCCAACCTCAGTGGTTGGGGCAACCTCAATGCTGGCGACAACCTCGGAAGCAATGGTAGTGGCAGTAGGGGCCGCGGAGCTTGGAGCGCCAATCTTTGCCCTCTTCGAGCTACCACCTGGTGCTTCTCGTTTTCTTTTATGGACGTAAAGCCCCTTGGTGAGCATTTTGATAGCTTCAGTATCCATTTCTACAATAGAAAAAGAATCGCGATCAGTGACAGTACATATATATGAAATCGCGCAAAGAATTCAAAAAATAAAAAAAATATACTAGCAGGATTGAGGAGACTCAAGTCTAGGTTGAACGAGGTCTATTCTTTTAGAAGGTCAGAAAGAAGAGGAGCTCGAAATATTTTAAGTTTATCGAAGGAATCAAGGTCGATTTTATCTAAGCTAGGAGCTCGATGAACCAACTCCCTAATATGACCCTAAGGAGGAAGATCTAATAACAAGGTGGGACATCGGACGAAGAAGTACTTCTCCTTCCAGTTATGAATGAAAGAAGGAGTGCCTTTCAGTAATCCCTTCTTATCGAACTAGGGAGAGAAGTACCATCAGTCCTTTACGGAAGGATGGTGTTTGAAAGTATAGAAGTTTTGAAATAATGAGACAGTCGGCCGAACTGTGAGGATTTATGGTGCTCCCAAGCCTTGGGAGGCCACGAGAGGAGTTAGGGTGTTGGCTCTGAGGATTTCAGGGGCATGGTTGGTGCTTCATAAACCTAGGATTAAAGGTGAAGTAAGGAACCAAAGTCAAAAAATCAAGACTATAGAAAGAAGATTTTCTACAGGTTAGCCAGTTCAGTCCAAAACTGGGTCAGGTAAGTCTCAGAGCACAGACAAAATAGAGAGCTAAGCATTCGGGACTGCAGGCACGGCATATGACTGGGCTGGCTTAGTTTTGGACTGAGCTAACCTAGTGAAACTTAGTTGGCTTAGTGCGTAGGTAGAGTTATGCAAGGGTCTATTTTGGACTAGGGTCTGGGTTGATCCTAGGGATCTTAAGGCCTAATTTAGGAGGTCTTAAGGGGGCTAACTCATGTATGGGTTGGGTCTAGATTCAAGGGATGAGAGCATGAAAGACATGGATGTACATGAGCTCGATGAGTGCTTTCATGTATTGGAGTAGCCGGAGAGTTTTTGATTAGGCCTAATGGCTATGTATAAATACAAAGGTTGTATTAGGGTTTCAAAAAGGCTATAGAATATAGATCCTTTCTTCCTCAACTCTCTTCTTCTCTTCTCTCTAGAGTTGCTGCCCCAGGCTTCTTGAAGAAGCCCTAGAGAGGGGGGCGTCTCCCTCAAGCCCAAGGAGGGAGGTACCCCATCATAGATCTAGGTGGAGGATCAGTGGTTTGCTGCCTATTGGTGCAAAATCTGGTTGATGCTAGATCGAGCTAGAGTTGAGGAAGAAGAGGTCGCCATCGATGACCTACAAAATAAATTTTCATCCAGAGTCGGTGGTGGTAGCTCTGGCAAGACCCTCCGATGATCAAGTCAGCTTTTCTGATCAATAGAAATGGAGTGCTCAGGCCAGAATTCAATAAAGTTTTGGAAAGAAGAAAAAAGCTTAGAGAAAATATATCTGGAGGGTTCCTTTTTATAGACGGAGCTTATCATAACCATCCAATAGTGGGCCGCTTGGGGCCACGTGGAGTTTATTATGGAGAGTGGTGTCCGTTGTTGTGATGTGACCATTCGATAGTAGGCCACTTAGGGCCATGTGGAGTTTGTTATGAAGAATGGTGTCCGTTGCCATGAAGTGGCCATTCATTGAGATTTAATAATCGAAGTTCGGAGGAAGCAGACGTTGGTTGGTGAAGAGCTTTGACATACATCAATTTCAGAGGAGTTCGAACTCCTGAAGAGAATACGACTAGAGGAGGTCATTCGAGAGGAATGCTAGCTGAACTCTGGAAGCAATCCACTAGAGAAATTCGATTGAAGGAGAAGTCTGAAAGGCATTCAGCTCCTAGAGAAATTCGACTGAAGGAGAAGTCTAAAAGGAGTTTGGCTCCTGGAGGAGTTCGGCTGAAGGAGAAGTTCGAAAGGAGTTCGGCTCCTGGAAGAATCTGACTGAAGAAGAAATTCGAAAGGAGTTTGGCTCCTGGAGTAACTTGACTGAAGAAGAAATTCATAAGAAGTTTGGGTCCAGGAGGAATCTGACTGAAGAAGTTTAGGAGGAGTTCAGCTCTTGAAGAAGCCCGACCGAAGGAGAAGCCTGGGAGGAGTCCGACTCCTAGAGGAGTTCGGTAGGAATTCAGTCGCTGGATGAGTTTGGCTGGGATTCAATCATTGGAGGAGTTTGACAGGAATTCAGCTACTGGGGGAGTTCGAGAGGATTTCGGCCAATGGAGGAGTTCGATTAGGGCTCAGCCACTAAGGAGTTCAGTCGGCTGAAGGAGTTCGATTAAGATTTGGCCACTAAAAGAGTTCGACTCGGGTCCGATCGCTAGAGAAGAATTTTCGATCGAAGCTCTTCCGTGATTACCAGTTGCATTAGGCTAAGCATCAGACTGGACTTTGATGGGAGTGGAGTTTATCTCCGATAATAGTCCTCCCACTTCCGAGTTCGAAACTTGAAGAAATGGAGTACAAAAAAGGTGACTGTCGAAGTCTTTTTTCGAACTCTGCACCTATCGAGATTGAAGCTTGGGAAAGATCTTATCTCCTATTGATGTTAATGATGAAGCTCGGGGGAGATCTTATCTCTAGCCGAGGTTGAAGGAGATCTTATCTCCTGCTGACGTTGCAGTTGAAGCTCGGGAAAGATCTTATTTTCAGTTGAGGTTGAAGTTGAAGTTAAAGCTTAGGGGAGATCTTATTTTCAATCGAGGTTGAAGGAGATCTTGTCTCCTGCTGATGTTGCAGTTGAAGCTCGGGGGAGATCTTATCTTCAGATGAGATTAAAGTTGAAGTTGAAGCTCGGGAGAGATTTTTATTTTTAGCCGAGGTTGAAGAAGATCTTATCTCCTATTGACGTAGAGGCTTGGAGGAGATCTTATCTCCAACCAAGGTTGAAGAGGAAGTTGAAGCTGAAGCTCGGGAGAGATCTTATCTTCAGTCGAGGTTGACGTTGAAGTTGAAGCTTAGGAGAGATCTTATCTTCAATCGAGGTTGAAGTTGAAGCTGAAGCTCGGGGGAGATCTTATCTCCAACCAAGTTTAAAGAGATCATATCTCCTATTGACGTAGAGGCTCAGGAGAGATCTTATCTCCAGTCGAGGTTGAAGTTGAAGTTGAAGCTAAAGCTCGGGGCAGATCTTATCTCCAACCGAGGTTGAAGGAGATCTTATCTCCTGTTGACGTTGCGGTTGAAGCTCGAGGGAGATCTTATCTCCAACCAGGGTTGAAGGAGATCTTATCTCATGTTGACATAGACATTGAAGCTTGGGGGAGATCTTATCTCCGATTGAGATTGAAGGAGATCTTATCTCCTGTTGAATGTAGACGTTGAAGCTCGAAGAAGATTTTATCTCCAGTCGTGGTTGAAGTTGAAGCTCGAGGAAGATCTTATCTCCAGTCGAGGTTGAAGTTGAAGTTGAAGTTCGAGAGAGATCTTATCTTCAGTCGAGGTTGAAGAAGATCTTATCTCCTATTGACGTAGAGACTCGGGGAAGATCTTATCTCCAACCAAGGTTAAAAAATGAAGTTGAAGCTGAAGCTCTGGAGAGATCTTATTTTCAACCGAGGTTGACGTTGAAGTTGAAGATCATAGGAGATCTTATCTCCAACCAAGATTGAAGTTGAAGCTAAAGCTCGAAGAAGATATTATTTTCAGTCGAGGTTAAAGAGATCTTATCTCCTATTGACATAGAGGCTCGGGGGAGATCTTATCTCCAGCCGAGGTTGAGGGAGATCTTGTCTCTTATTGATGTTGCGATTGAAGCTCGGAGAAGATCTTATCTCTAGCCGAAGTTGAAGGAGATCTTATCTCCTATTGACATAGACGTTGAAGCTCGAAGAAGATCTTATCTCTAGCTGAGGTTGAAGGAGATCTTATCTTCTGTTGATGTAGATGTTGGGGCTCGGAGGAGATCTTATCTTCAGTTGAGGTTGAAGTTGAAGTTGAAGCTTGGGGGAGATCTTATCTCCAGCCAAGATTGAAGGAGACCTTATCTCCTTCTGACGTTGTAGTTGAAGCTTGGGGGAGATCTTATCTTCAGTCGAGGTTGAAGTTGAAGTTGAAGCTCGAGGGAGATCTTATCTCCAGCCGAGGTCAAAGTTAAAGTTGAAGCTTGGGGGAGATCTTATCTCCAATCTAGGTTGATGGAGATCTTATCTTCTGTTGATGTAGAGGCTCGAGGGAGATCTTATCTCCAATCGAGGTTGAAGTCGAAGCTGAAGTTAAAGCTGAAGCTAAAGCTCGAGGGAGATCTTATCTCCAGCCAAGGTTAAAGGAGATCTTATCTCCTATTGATGTTGCGGTTGAAGCTCGGGGGAGATTTTATCTCCAATCGAGGTTTAAGGAGATCTTATCTCCTATTGACATAGACGTTGAAGCTTGGAGGAGATCTTATTTTCAGCCGAGGTTGAAGGAGATCTTATCTTCTATTGATGTAGATGTTGGAGCTTGGGGGAGATCTTATCTCCAGCCAAAGTTGAAGTTGAAGTTGAAGCTTGTGGAAGATCTTATCTCCAACTAAGATTAAAGTTGAAGTTGAAGATCGGGGAAGATATTATCTTTAGCTGAGGTTGTTGGAGATCTTATCTCCTACTGACGTTGTAGTTGAAGCTCTGAAAAAATCTTATCTCCAACCGAGGTTGAAGTTGAAGTTGAAGCTTAGGAGAGATCTTATCTTCAACCGAGGTCGAAGTTGAAGTTGAAGCTCGGAGGAGATCTTATCTCCAGCCGAGGTTGAAGGAGATCTTATCTTCTGCCATTGTTGGACACAATAGGGCCATTATCGGGGCCTCTGCTCTCATTTCGTCTAAAATGAACGAGGCTTTCGACTTTGCTCACATTAGGATGAGGTTCTCTTCCTATTCATAACGGGCTGTGGGGGTACATAGGGCCATTGTCAGGACCTCTCCCCCCATCTCGTCTAAAATGAATGAGGCCTTCGATTTTGCTCACATTAGGATGAGATTCTCCTCCTGTTCCTAATGGGCTATGGGGGTACATAGCGCTGTGTTAGATATATGTGCCCTAGAAGCCAGAATTGGCTGACACTTGTAATACACTTCTAGGAGCAAAATTATAATTTTGACTAAAAGCAATAAATGGGTTATTTTCTATCACATATGTGTATTTAGTGTCTGTGATACATCCTTTGAGTTAATGGCAATGATAATTCATATTTTCAAGAGTTGAAAATTTAAGACATGAATAATCATTATTAACTCATAAATTGCTCCCGACCATAGGATCATCACGAGGATTGTGATTGATCCAAAAGGTTGGTGTACAATCGCTTCTCTTCAGTAGATGAGTTTTAAGTCTATGGTGTGGAGACACCAGAGTGAGAGTACAGGTACTCGTTAGAGAACGAGGACACTGAGCGTGACCACCTTGAGTAGTCATTAGGGAGTCTACCTTCTCGTCGATGACTGACTCGATGCTGCAGTAGTGTGTCTGGTTCTTTGACCTAAGATGCATCGATAGTTCACCTTGAGGGTGTTATAGTTTGACTACACCATTACTCGATCTCCTAGCCATATGGAACCCTGAGGTGTATGTTGGCTAACATGTTCATTGTAGGAACTGGATAACATCAAGATGGAATCTATCTACCTTGGTGGTAGAGGAGCAGCCCTATGATGATCATGAGAATCAAGTCCAAAAATCCATGGCCATGGTAGAGTGAAATAATAGAAAGAGTTTTTATTTAGATTTTCACATTGGACTCGAATCGAATGATTACATCATATGACAGAGACTAGGGTTTGACGAGTTCACCTTAACCCTAATCTGATCGAGGCTCAAGATAGAAGAACTTAATCACACAGGTAGCTGCACCAAGAGGTTCGCATTCAGCTCTGATGGGTTGCCACCATATACTGCTAGGTGTCACTGGTGGATTTTGGGAGCAATTAGAATGATTTAGATGATCGATCATTCTAGCTGTTCGAATCAGAAGAGTTCTGATCCATCGAAAGGAAGTTTCGATGATGTCAATGATAGAGATCATGACATATCCCATTACCATACAGAACTGAACCTAACTGGGTCACACAAATAAGGGTTTGAATCTGGTGATCATCAATTGAACTGATCTAGTTCAATTGATCTGAATGAGATTCAATTAGGTTCAAGGAAATCGTGCTAGCACTCGATTGAACCTAACGTTCTTCTTTTGCTATCATAAATAAGTTGTCCTGTCTGAGCCAAAGGAGTTTGTGCTCAATCAGAGGCCTTCATATGGTCTGACTGGAGGATTGTCCAAGTTAGAAAAGGTTGTCTTATTTGTAAGACATTACCTGCCATTTTTGGTCACCTGCCATTTCTTGTTCTTTGACTTTGGTCAAAAGTCTACCTTTGACTGGTCAAACGTTGACCATTGATCCTTTGACTTTTGACCACATGTCATGCACCTATTGGAGAGCTGGTGGGGGTCTGTCCCCCTGCTAGAACCTGGCAAGGAGGAGGGCGCACGCCAAGGATGGCGTGAGCCCAAGTTTGGAGGAGTCTTGGAGTCCTTGTTGGACAAGGACTCCACCTCTCTTTTGGATTCCAATTAGAGTTCTTCCTAAAACCAACTTTGACTGGTCTTAGGCGCCCTCTAAGTAGGAATCCAGGGGACTCTATTCCCACCAATCAGATTTAGATCTGATTTCACAAAGGATTGTGATTGGTTGGGAATAAGAGAAGCTGGATCACAGTCAGTCTATAAATAAGACCCTGTGCCCAACTCAAACATAATTAATTGAATTGAGATCAAAGTTCCCCATGCCCCAAGGCTGCCTCTCCCCTCTTCCTCCATGCCAAACCATCTTCTCCCCTTGCTCTCCACATCCAAAAGGAGTTTTGGACCTTGGTTGGTGCGATCCAGATCAAAGAAAGGCGATCAAAAGCAAGAAGGCTGCACTGCTGCAAAGGACGACTGCAGATCTTCAAAAGGAGTTTTGAAGATCCTCTAGATCAGATCCAGATCTAATTTTTGGAGATGTGATAGAGAAGAAGAGGATCTCTAGATTCAGCTTGAGTGGATATCGATAGAGGCCAGGCGCTTGCGTGGCTAGATCCAGAACCTTTCGCTGCAAACAGGATCATCAATAGGGTAATAGGATTATCCAAATCAGGTAAATTAAATTTGATTTAATTTATCTTTATTTTATTTTTATTATTAAAATAATAAAATCAGATCTGAAATATCCTAGATCTGATTGGAATCAAGAGAAAAATTTTGAAATATATCTCTCGATCTGATCAGATTTGAACGAACCTGGTCCGGGAAATCAGGATTTCCCTTCAACTGGTATCAGAGCCATGGTTCTAAAATTGTTTAGATCTAATTTTGAATTTATTTTAATTAGAAAATAACTGATTTTAGATGTCACATGAGATGTGATCAGATCTAAAATCAGAAAAAATTAAAATTAAATAATTTGGATCTAAAATTAGAAGATATGCATGACTAGTTCTAGAATAGAATAGTTCTATAGAATAGTCTTGCATGTTTTTTATTTAATCTGATTAAATCATATTTTAGATCTTTTTATTTACTATTTTTTGATATTATAAGTATTATAATAACATCTAAAAAATAGCAAATAAAATTATTTAATTTTAAATATCATATGAGATATGATTGATGCATGTCTAGACTAGTTGTAGAATAGTTCTACATAATTATCTAGATTAGAATTTATTTTGATTAGATCAATTTAAATCTAATTTTTTAGATTATTATGAGATAATTTAGATCTGAAAATATGCATGATTTGATACATGAGATGTATGCAAAATATGCCATGATTAGATCTACTTTATATATGAGATATATGATATAGATCTGATATTGTTTTGTAGTATTGAATGTTCCTGATTAAGGCGTTCCTCTTGGCCGTCCGATCATAAGAATGAAGAAGGGATTTAAAGGCCCTCTCTTTCCATTCGATGGGGTGTTCTTATGATGTGTAGGGGTGCTGCGTGTTCGTCCTTAATCAGAAACCCAAAACTTACTTTCTGCAAAATCCTAGATCCTGAAACCCTAGGATTTATTGTGCATATTTTGTTTATGAACCCTACTTAATTAAGAATTAAGTTTATGGAATATTAATTAGGTCTAAAATTGAGAATTTTCAGATCTAAGACATATTCATAATACTGGGTTCGGGCTTGGGTAGCTCAATTAGGTCTAAGCGGTTGATCAAACCGAATCAAGAGTTGGTTAGATGGGATCAACAATGCTTAAATTGACCAGCCTAATAGGATTAAGTCTGGGTCAAGATCGAGTCACGATCAAGCAAGACCTAATTAGGCTCAGAGGTTAGAGTCTGGATTGTAGGCTAACCCAATTGGTTCTGACTCAACAATTTGGTGTCTAAGGTAAGTTTGGCACATACGACCGACTGGTTTTTAATTGGAAAGCTACTCGACCTGAATGCATTCTTGTACGAGTTAATGGCATATTCCTTCCACCGATCTCACTTACCTGGCCATATCTGTTGACACAGTTCTGATCTGAGGTGGTCAATAATCCGAGCTAACCCATGCCACTAGGTTAGTCATAATTGTTATGGACTATTAGCCAAGTCAAGTTTAAATGAGACCTAAATCAAATTCTCCCTAAGAAAAGATTAAGTCTAAGGTCTTCCACCATTGTAGATATACGGGCCCTTCCCGGGGTTGATTATTCTCGGTTGGATCACAGTGTGATTTCAGTTGCACCGGAAAGACGCAACCATGGCTATTAGGCATTGGATGCTATGGAGCTGGAGGATAAAGTTGGGCTCAATATTCTAGATACGGATGAGAGACCCAATTAAAAATCCAAGTCTATGCAAATGGTGGGATCTGACTTAACTAAGGAGTGGATCAATATTTCGGGCATACGGTGAGATTCATGAATTAGAGATCAAGTTTGGATGCACCATGATTAGAGAATCATTGGAACAAGAGTTGTTCACTCATTGGCTAACCCATCACCAATAACTGTTAGGTGAGGTGATGAGTCAGTTGGTGGAGACCGCACCATCCACTAGAAATCTATAATCATGAAGATTTTTGCATCTCTACAGAGGGAGTGTAGGGATCCAAGAAAATAGTGGAAGCTAATTTATTTAAAAATAAAATCCTCTAAATAAATTGGTCAAGTCTTAATTACAATATCTAACTAAAGAATCTTTGACTCTCTATAGGAAAATGCAAAATGCGTCTACATCCAACCCACTAGCATATATCCTGGACACCCATAGATCCTGGACACACATAGACTGACTGGACCCAATTATACAAGAATTAGCTCCAGAACTTCAAAATTATTTTGGGTTTTGAGAAGTTAACTCATGTATTGGATCAGGACCCTCCCACCTTACCAGCTCGTCCATCCGCTGAACAGAGAGCGTCTCTTGAACAAATGGATGGACGAAGATAATAAGGCCAGATACTACATGTTGGGCTCGATGTCTGATGAGCTTCCACGTGCCAATATGAAGATATCAAGACTGCCTCGCCAAATGTTGGCTCACCTGCAAGAGATGTTTGGTGAACAGAGTCGCGCAGCCAAATATCAAGTCACGAAATGACTTTTAAGGCTAAAGATGCATGATGGGCAGTCAGTCCAAGATCATTGTCTGATGATGATCAAGGACATGGAAAGAGCTTGAGAAGCTCGGTGTGAAGTTGGACTTGGATCTGCAGAACGATATTATTCTGCAATCCTTGACTGATGCATATGGGCAATTCATCATGAATTACCATATGCATAAACTTCAAAATTCCTTGGCCGAGCTTAATGAATATGCTGGTTACCGCTGAGCTTTCTATGAAAGGTTCTAAAGGCTCAGTTCTTGCTATGGAATGGACTTCTTCCAAAAGAAAGTCTTGAAAAGAAGAAGAATGGAAAAAAGAAAAAGAAGTCTGTGAAAAAGCAAAAGGTGGAAGGATCAAAGAAGAAGAAGGCAGAGCGAAGAAGAAAGGCTGATGTCAAAGGAAAGTATTTTCCATTGCAACAGCGACGGCCATTGGAAGCGGAACTGCCCTACTTACCTGGCCACCCTGAAGAAGAACAAGAAGGAAGGTCCTTCTGGAGGTATGCTCGTTATTGAGTCTAACCTTACGGTTTCTTCTGCATCCAGTTGGGTGCTTGACTCTGGTTCTAGTGCTCATTCTGTGCACTTCCTATGCAGGGTCTTGAGGATAGCAGGAGGCTGAGGGATGGAGACATGATCCTACGCATCGGTAATGGAGCAAGAGTTGCTGCAGTAGCCGTGGGAACATACCCTCTTCGATTACCATCTGGTTTAGACTTAGTTTTAAAGACTGTTATTATGTGCCTGCAGCTAGCAGGAATTTGATTTCTGTTTCATGCTTAGCACAAGAAGGTTATGTGATTACCTTCTTTAAGGACCATTGTAACATTCTTTATGAAAGAAATAAAATTGCAAATGGTTTTCCTTATTAATGATCTTTATCAGCTACATATTGATGTACCTGTTCTAACTATCGAGCAAAACGTGAATGCCAAACGACCTAGGGATAGTCCAAACGACAGATATCTATGGCACCTGAGATTAGGTCATATAGCAGAAGATAGGATCAACAAATTGGAGAAAAATGGGCTATTGAGTCCATTGACTTTCGAGTCATATCCAACTTGTGAATCTTGTCTTCAAGGCAAAATGACTAAACTCCCTTTTGTTGGACATGGGGAGAGGGCCACAGATCTCCTTGCCCTAGTACATACTGATGTGTGCGGCCCATTTGATGTGCCGGCTAGAGGCAATTTTGTCTACTTCATTACCTTTACCGATGATCTGTCTAGGTATGGGTATGTGTATCTTATGAGACATAAGTCTGAAGCTTTTGAAAAGTTCAAATGGATTGTAGGCTAACCCAATTGGTTCTGGTTCAACAATTTGGGTCTAAGGTAAGTTTGGCAAGTACGACGGACTGGTTTTTAATTGGAAGCTACTCACTCGAAATGCGTTCTTGTACCGATAACGGCATATTCCTTCCACCAGGTCTCACTTACTGGCCATATCTGTTGATACAGTTCTAATTGAGGTGTCAATAATCCGAGCTACCCATGCATAGGTTAGTCATAATTGTTATGACTAAGCCAGTCTAGTTAATGAGACCTAATCAATTCTCCCTAAGAAAGATTAAGTCTGAGTCTTCCACCATTGTAGAGTTGGGCCCTTCCGGGTTGATTGTTCTCGGCTGGATACAGTGCTCATTGACGGAAACGCACCATGCTATTTAGGCATTGGATGCTATGGGCTGGAGGATGAGTTGGGCTCAATATTTGGATACGGTGAGAGACCCAATTAGAAACCCAGTCTATGCAAATGGTCGGTCTGACTTAACTAAGGAGTGGATCAATATTCCGGATACGGTGAGATTCATGAATTAGAGACCAAGTTTGGGTGCACCATGATTAGAGAATCATTGAACAAGAGTTGTTCACTCATTGGCTAACCCATCACCAATAACTGTTAGTGAGGTGATGATCAGTTGGTGAGACCCCACGCCACTAGAAATCATCATCGGAGATTTTCGCATCTCTAAGAGGGAGTGTAGGGAATCGAGAAAATAGTGGAGCTATATTTTTAAAAATAAAATCCCTAAACAAATTGGTCAAGTCAAAATTACAGTATCTAACTAGAATCTTTGACTCTCTACAGGAAAAATGTCTGCGTCCAACCCACTGGCACGTATCCTAGACACACATAGACTGACTGGACCCAATTATAAAGATTGGCTCAGGAATACAAAATTGTTTTGGGTTCGAGAAGTTAACCATGTTTTGGACCAGGACCCTCCCACCTTACCAGCCGTCCATCCACTGAACAGAGAGTGTCTCTGAAAATGGAATGACGGAAGACAATAAGGCCAGATAATACATGTTGGGCTCGATGTCTGATGAGCTCCAGCGCCAACATGAAGATATCATCTCTTCTCT
>QRFJ01003297.1:75952-101528 GCA_006176705.1 Cocos nucifera
GACTCTAACCTCTGAGCCTAATTAGGTCTTGCTTGATCGTGACTCGATCTTGACCCAGACTTAATCCTATTAGGCTGGTCAATTTAAGCATTGTTGATCCCATCTAACCAACTCTTGATTCGGTTTGATCAACCGCTTAGACCTAATTGAGCTACCCAAGCCCGAACCCAGTATTATGAATATGTTTAGATCTGAAATTCTCAATTTTAGACCTAATTAATATTCCATAAACTTAATTCTTAATTAAGTAGGGTTCATAAAAAAATATGCACAATAAATCCTAGGGTTTCAGGATCTAGGGTTTTGCAGAAAGTAAGTTTTTGGGTTTCTGATTAAGGACGAACGCGCAGCACCCCTACACAATCATAAAGAACACCCCATCGAATGGGAAGAGAGGGCCTTTAAACCCTTCTTCGTTCTTATGACCGGACGGCCAAGGGGAACGCGCTTAATCAAGAACATTCAATAAACATTCAATACTACAAAACAGTTATAGATCTATATCATATATCTCATATACAAATTTAGATCTAACCATGGCATATTTTGCATACATCTCATGTATCATAATCATGCATGTTTTCAGATCTAAATATCACATAATAATCTGAAAAATTAGATTTAAATTGATCTAAATCAAAATAAATTCTAATCTAGACAATTATGTAGAACTATTCTACAACTAGTCTAGTCATGCATCTATCATATCTCATATGATATTTAAAATTAAATAATTTTTATTTGCTGTTTATCAGATGTTATTATAACACTTATAATATCAGAAAATAGTAAATAAGGAAGATCTAAAATATGATTTAATCATATTAAATCAAAGACATGCAAAACTATTCTATAGAACTATTCTATACTAGAACTAGTCATGCATATCTTCATGTTCTTAGATCCAAATCATTTAATTTTAATTTTCCTGATTTCAGATCTGATCACATCTCATGTGACATCTGAAAATCACGTTATTTTTAATTAAAATAAAATTAAAAATCAGATCTAAACTATTTTTAGAACCATGGCTCTGATACCACTTGAAGGGAAATCCTGATTTCCCTGACCAGGTTCGTTCAGATCTGATCAGATCAAGAGATATATTTCAAAAATTTTTTCTCTTAGATCTGTATCAGATCAGGGATGCTTCAGATCTGATTCTTATTTATTTAATAAAAATTAAATGAAAAGGATAAATTAAATCACATTCAATTTACCTGAATAGGGTAATCCTATTACCCTGTTGATGATCCTGTTTGCAGCGGAAGGTTCTGGATTCAAGCCACACAAGCGCCTGGCCTCTACCGGTATCCACTCGGGCTGGATCTGGAGATCCTCTTCTTCTCTATCACGCCTCCAAAAATCAGATCTGGATCTGATCTGGAGGATCTTCAAAACTCCTTTTGAAGATCTGCAGTCGTTCTTCGCAGCAGCGCAGCCTTCTTGCTTTTGATCTCCTTTTCTTGATCTAAATCGCACCAATCCAAATCCAAAACACTTTTGGACGTGGAGAGCAAGGGGAGAAGAGAGTATGGCGTGGAGAAAGGGGAGAGAGGCAGCCTTGGGGCGTGGGAAGATTGCTTCTTGATTATTTTTTTTTTTCACTTGGGCGCTGGGTCTCTTATATAGACTAAGCGTGATCCAAGTCATCTTCCTCCCAACCAATCACAACCCTTTGTGAAATCAGATCTAAATCTGATTGGTGGGATTAGAGTCCCCTGGATTCCTACTTGGAGAGTGCCTTGGACCAGTCAAACTAGATTCTTAGAAGAACTCTCATTGGAATCCTAAAGGGAGATGGAGTCCTTGTCCAACAAGGACTCCTAGGCGCCTCCTACTTGGGCTCACGCCACCCTTGGCGTGCGCCCTTCTCCTTGCCAGGTTCTGGCAGGGGGACAAGCCCCCACCAGCTCTCCAATAGGTGCATGACATGTGGTCAAAAGTCAAAGGGTGAATGGTCAACGTTTGACCAGTCAAAGGTAGACTTTTGACCAAAGTCAAAGAACAAGAAATGGCAGGTGACCAAAAATGGCAGGTAATGTCTTACAAATAAGACAACCTATTCTGACTTGGACAACCTCCAGTCAGACCATAAGAAGACTTCTGTTTGAGCACAAACTCCTTTGGCTCAGACAGGACGACTTATTTATGATAGCAAAAGAAGAACGTTAGGTTCAATCGAGTGCTAGCACGATTTCCTTGAACCTAATTGAATCTCATTCAGATCAATTGAACTATATTAGTTCAATTGATGATCACCAGATTCAAACCCTTGTTTGTGTGACCCAGTTAGGTTCAGTTCTGTATGGTAATGGGATATGTCATGATCTCTATCATCGACATCATCGAAACTCCTTTCGATGGATCAGAACTCTTCTGATTCGAACAGCTAGAATGATCGATCATCTAAATCATTCTAATTGCTCCCAAAATCCACCAGTGACACCTAAGCAGTATATGGTGGCAACCCATCAGAGCTGAATGCGAACCTCTTGGTGCAGCTACCTGTGTGATTCAGTTCTTCTATCTTGAGCCCCGATCAGATTAGGGTTAAGGTGAACTCGTCAAACCCTAGTCTCTGTCATATGATGTAATCATTCGATTCGAGTCCAATGTGAAAATCTAAATAGAAACTCTTTCTATTATTTCACTCTGCCATGGCCATGGGCTTCAGGACTTGATTCTCATGATCATCATAGGGCTACTCCTCTACCACCGAGGTAGATAGATCCCATCTTGATGCAATCCAGTTCCTACAATGAACATGCCTATAGCCAACATACACCTCAGGGTTCCATATGGCTAGGAGACCGAGTAATGGTGTAGTCAAACTATAACACCCTCAAGGTGAACTGCCGATGCATCTCAGGTCAAAGAACCAGACACACTACTGCAGCATCGAGTCAGTCATTGACGAGAAGGTAGACTCCCTAATGACTACTCGAGGTGGTCACGCTCAGTGCCCTCGTTCTCTAACGAGTACCTGTACTCTCGCTCCGGTGTCTCCACACCGTAGACTCAAGACTCATCTACTAAAGAGAAGCGATCGTACACCAACCTTCCGGATCAATCACCATCCTCATGATGATCCTATGGTCGGGAGCTGTTTATGAGTTAATAATGATTATTCATGTCTTAAATTTTCAACTCTTGAAAATATGAATTATCATTACCATTAACTCAAAGGATGTATCACAGACACTAAATACACATGTGTGATAGAAAATAACCCATTTATTAATTATAGTCAAAATTACAATTTTGCCCCTAGAAGTGTATTACAAGTGTCAGCCAATTCTGGCTTCTAGGGCACATATATCTAACAAAAAAGTGGTTGCTTTTTCTTTTTTTCTTCTCTTTCTCTTTGCTACCTTCTTTCTTGTTATACTTTTTTCTTAGTTCAAATTTCTTTTTTCTTCTCATGAACTTTTTGAACCTTCTTTCTATCATGGCCATCTCCTTATCATCTTTTGAATCTTCTTCGGAATTGCTTTCTTTTTCATGGACGGCCGTAGCTTTAAGGGCTATATTTTTTTTCTTCACCTCTTCTTCATTTACTTGATTCATGTTTAGTTTATGGATCATAAGAGAACCAATGAGCTCTTCCAATGCTAACTTGTTTAAGTCCTTTGCTTCTTGAATGGCAGTCATTTTTGACTCCTCATTCTTCGGCAAGGATCTAAGAATTTTATGCACAACATCAATGTTAGAATAATCTCTTTTAAGACTCTTTAAACTATTTAAGATATTAGTGAACCTTATGAATATTTCAATGATAGTTTCATGAGGTTCTATTTTGAATAGCTCATACTTGTATACCAACATATTTATCTTAGATTATTTGACTTGATTAATCCCTCATGGGTGACTTCAAGTCTTTCTCAAATTTCTTTGGTAGATGAACATATTAATATCTTATTGAATTCATTTGCATCCAAAGCACAATATAGCACATTCATTACTTTGGCATTGAGTTGAGCTTCCTTTTTGTCATGTTCATCCCAATCATTTTTGGGCTTGAAAATGGACATGTCATTAATTATGATTATGGGTGTGTGAAGGTCTTTAACTATGAAATTTCATATGTCATAGTTTTGTGCTTGGATAAATATTCTCATTATTTCTTTTTAATAGATATAATTAGTTCCATTGAAAAGCAAGGATCTATTGGCTGATTGATCTTTAACCAATGAAGTCCTCATTGAGGTTGCCATTGAATCTTTAGCTTTTTGACCATCAGATCCATAACTAATATTAGAGCACCTGTTCTAATACCACTTATTGCCCAAGGATGGCTATCCAAGAGGGCAGGTAAATTGGATATTTAAAAATTTAAACTTTAATTATGTTGAATTATAATGCCATGTGCTTAGTAAGATAGAGTAAAACACAAGTATAGAAAGAGTACAATAGAAATGAAGCTAAACAAATACAAAGATCAAGTTTTTATAGTGGTTCGATACTAAACTCGGCATCTACATCCACTTTCTAAGTAAACTATTTAAAAATTTAACTATAATTACTCAATTATTATAGTTGGATTGGTTTTCTTAGATTCACAATCCAATCTGATTGATTTTGATTTAGACTCACCAACTATAACCTTTATAATGATTATTTTTTCAGACTAACAATCAATTCTGATTGATTTTATCCTTGGCTCACCAATCAAATCAATACAATATCCAACTGATCAGTCCAAGTTTCTCATCCCAAGAAATATGAAAACAAAAGAAATACAATCATAATGAATACAAGATCAAGAGAGTTTAGAAATAAAAACTCAATGAAGCCCAATAGAAGAATTTTTGAATTGAAAGCTTGGTGGCTTGATTCTTCTCCTTCAATACTTGAAAAAAGTTAATGAAGCTCTTCAATGCTTGTGCATTGACTTCTCTCACTTTAAGGATGATTGAAAGGATAGAATATTCTTTAAAAAAAAAATTTCTTCATAAAATGGATCACACAATGAATGAACTGAAGTAAACTTGAAAGCTCTTCAATAGATATTTCAAAAGTTCTTCTTGAAGCTCTTAAATGTTCTATATATATTCCTTGACTTTTCTACCATTCTAAGGCATCTAGAGAGGCCTCATTTAATATCCTAGTTATTGAAAATGAAGATCCAACTATTGAAAGAAAGGTGGGATCAAAAAAAATACAAATCTGAAAAACTAGCTATTATAGTAACTTAGTCGACTAACTTTTTCCGAGTCGACTAAGTCCTTCACTTAGTCAACTCAAAATTACTCTTAGTCGACTAAGTATTAGAGAGCTGAAAAATCTGCTTGTCCACTAAGTGACAAAACTTGAAAAATCTGCCTTTTTATCTTGTAGCTGTTCTTTAAACTGAGTCGACTAACTTTTTGACTGAGTCGACTAAGTTCTCTGATTCTTAAAATTTATTTTTTCTATATTTTTTATTTTTTGTATCCACTAAGACTAGGTCAACTCTGTTTCTAACTGGATTGGCTCAATTTGCATGCCAAGCATGCCAAAGATTATTTATCAATCTTTCTTCTCCAATTTGATTTATAGGCTAGATTTGCCTTCTAAACTTGATTTAATCCTCATTAACCTTTCCTTTTAAGATATGTCTAGTCTAAATTTTCTTCAAAGACCTCTTGAGTGGTAGTACTTTATTTAATTGATGAAAATTACTTAAAATAATGTGAGTACTTGAAATTTAAACTACACATCCTCAAAAATAGTATTAGTAACTATTGGTATGGAATCTGATCGATGCTGGAACTAGCTAGAGCTAGAGAAGCCGAGGTCACCGTCAGGATCTGCAAAAGAAGTCCAAATCGGAGGAGGGGTGGCTCTAGCAGGATCCTTCGATGGTTAAGTTAGCTTTTCCAGTCAATAGAAATGGAATGCTCAGAAGAGAAAGTAATAGAATTTTAAGAAGGAGAATGAGAGCTTAGAGAAAACATATATGGAGGATCCTTTTTATAGATGGAGCCTATAACAAACTGATAGTAACAGCTGCAATTGCCTGGTAGTGGACCGTTCGGGGTCACGTGAAGTTTGTTATGGAGATTAGTATCTGTTGGGGATAAATCCCACTCCTGCCGAAGCCCGGCCCGATGCTCGGCCCAATGCATCCAGTAGCCGCTGAAGAGCTTTAGCGCCAGGCGCCAGGCCGAGCCCCTACCACGGTCGAACTGCCTAGAGGCCGAACTCCCCTACACCAAGGTCCGGGCCGAACTGCCTAGAGGCCGAACTCCCCTGCGCCAAGGTCCGGGCCGAACTACCTAGCTGCCGAACTCCCCCAGCGCCAGGCTCCGGGCCGAACTCCCACCTCCAGCCGAACTTCTTGACGGCCGAGCTCCTTGGACTCCAAGCGGCAGGACTTCTTCGGGAGACGGACTCCTCCCAGACGCCCGTTCGGCCATCCAAGCTCCTCCCGGGTTTTCCCTTCAGCCGAACTCTCCTACAAGTCCGAACCCATTCGGACCCCATGGCCGAACTCCTTCGGACCGACTTCAGGCGAGCCCAAGTGGCCGAACCCCTTCGGACCGACCCTAGGCGACCGAACTCCTCAGCGAGCCCTGGCCGAACCAACTAGCAACCGAAGTCCTTCAACTGGCCAGCCGAGCTTTTCTTCGGGCCTCTCAGCGGTTGAACTCCTCGGCAATCATCCCGCGGCCGAACTCTACAGATGGCCGACCCTTCAGCCAGAAGAACTCCCCCAGCTTCCCCTTCAGCCGAACTCTGTTACAAGTCCGAACTCCTCTGGACGAACTGTCGCCTGCAACAAGACCGGACGACGCCTTCCTCTCCGTATCGGACTCCATGCGGCCGACGACTCGCCAGTATGGCTCCCACGATCCACCGGACGACGCCTTCCTCTCCGTACTGAACTCCATGCTGCCCGACGACTCTCTGCCAGACGGCATGGCCGCCACCATCAACTAAGCTCCGCTATAAAGGGACCCCTCTAGATACGCCAAGGCTAAGCTCTCTGAACTCTCGACTCTCTAAGCTCTCCTCCTCACCTCTAAGCTCCGGAACTCATTCCGAGCACTCCATTACTGTTGGTCGGAAACTAACTTGACCGTCGGAGGGTCCTGCCGGAGCCACCCCCCCACCGGTTCCGGACGGGACTTCATTTTGCAGGTCCCCGATGGCGACCTCAGCGGCCTCGACTCCGGCGACCTCCAGCGAGGATGGATTTCTGCACCAACAGTATCTATTATTGCAACACAACTATTATCGTGACATGCAGGTGGTCGAGATTTAATTATTGAAGTTTGGAGGAGGTAGGCGCTGGTGGTGAAGAACTTCAAGCTTCATCAATTCTAGAGGAGTTTGGATTCCTTCAGGATCATTTGTGTGTAAGTGAGTTCATGCTGTGCAGATTGCTAGATCCGCACAGGTGTGGAGGCCCTCCCAGGTGACTACATGGAGTTCGATCGAAAGGAGTTTGAAAGTTTACTGAAGAAATTCTGAAGGAAGTCCGTCAGAGGAATCCAAAAGGAGGTCTGCTGGAAGGATCTGTATGTAGATCCATTGGAGGAGAAATTTGAAGAAAAATTCGTCTGATGGAGAAATCTAACTGATGGAGAAGTCCAAAAAGAGTTCGACTGATGGAAAAGTTCGAAAGAAGTTCAGCTGATATAGAAGCCCGAAAGGAGTTCAATTGATATAGAAGTCCAAAAGGAGTTTGGTTAATGGAGAAGTCTAGAAGGAGTTTGGCTGATGGAGAAGTCCAGAAGGAGTTCAATTGATATAGAAGTTTGGAAGAAGTTTGACTGATGGAGAAGTCCGAAAGTTTGACTAATAGAGAAGTTCGAAAGGAATTTGACTGATGGAGAAGTTCGAAAGGAGTTCGACTGATATAGAAGTTCGAAAGGAGTTCGACTGATATAGAAGTTCGAAAGGAGTTCGGCTGATGGAGAAGCCTAGAAGGAGTTCGACTGATGGAAAAGTCCAGAAGAAGTTTGGCTGATATAGAAGTTCAGAAGGAGGAATCCGCGATTGAAGCTCTTCTATGATTATAAATTACATTTGATTGAGCATTAGACCAAACTTTGGCGAGAGCGAGATTTACCCCCAATAAAAGTCCTACTCCCAAGTTTGAAATTTGAAGGGAGTAAAAAGATGACTGTCAAAGTTCTTTTCTAGGTTCCCATGCTCGTCAGGACAAAACACTTTAGCATTCATCGCGCTGGTGCCGAAGCTTTTTAAATATGAAATGGATTTGAGAAAATGGCCCTTCGTATTTTCCACCGAAACTCTATCCCAGGTACGGTGCCATAAAGACTCCATTTGTCGCCACTTCTCTATTATGATGAGTGGGACATGCGATGCATGCCAATCGGCCGAAGTCGATCCATAATCATAATAGCCTCGAATTGCCTCTTTCTATTTAAGGCCTTCTCCTCTTATCCAAAAGTCATTCTTACCCAAGTCTTCTTCTTCCTCCGATCCCCGTTCTTCTTCCATCCAAGGGTCTTAGCTTCCTTCCTCATCTTCTTGGATTTTGGATGCCCTTTCGACTAGTTCTCATCACACCCACTATCTTTTTGTCCTCCCCAAATAGCTTAGGTCAGTTTTCCAACCCTTCTCTTTGGATATTCATGCTTTTTAGCTTCTTGCTCCTCAAATTTTTCTGTGGCAATATTTGTCCTGTATTTTTTTATGATTTTTGAAAGTTTTCTTAGGATTTTATTTTGATCTAAATGTCTTTCAAAATCTCCCACTCCCTCGATTCTTGGAGCTCGCCCGGACCGACCTTCCTAGATCCTGCACCTCTGACCAAGGTCGAACCTAGGAGCATGCCTCACTCATCCTTCATCCCAGACACCATCCCATCCATTCTTACTCCAGATGATCTTTCTCTGATCCAAATTCAATATGGAATCCCTCCGAAATATGAGCTCGAACTCCCTAGTTCGGATGATCGAGTCAATTCTTCTCCGATCGATCGATTTTACTTGTACTTGGAGACCTTGCATGCCAGGCTTCGGCTCCCACTGCCCTCCTTTATAGTTGCCCTCTTTCAATTTTTGAACATCTCCTTCGCATCCGTCATACCGAACTCCTTTCGATTCATCATAGGCTTTCTTTTCCTCTGCCACCTAGCCGAAGTTCATGTAAGTGCACCAACTGGCATCACCTCTCTCTGATACTAATTGATGTTCCATAATATCGCTCGAATGCCAATCATCCTTGGCATTATAAGCCCTGATACCATGTTGTGGAAGCCCTTGATCTTTAGCATGAACCTAAAGAAATCTGTGATATTCTCTATGGGCAGCAAACCACTGATCCTCCACCTAGATCTGTGATGGGGCGCCTCCCTCCTTGGGCTTGAGGGAGATGCCCCTCCTCTTTAGGGCTTCTTCAAGAAGCCTGGGGCGGCAACTCTAGAAAGAAGAGAAGAAGAGAGTTGAGGGAGAAAAGACCTATATTCCACAGTCTTTTTGAAACCCTAATACAACCTATGTATTTATACATAGCCATTAGATCCGATCAAAAACTTCCTGGCTAACCCAATACATGAAAGCACTCACCAAGTCCATGTACACCCATGTCTCCCATGCTCTCATCCCTTGGATCTAGACCCGACCTATACATGAGTTAGCCCCCTTAAGATCTCTTGAACCAGGCATTAAGACCCCTAGGATCAACCTAGACCCTCATGTAACTCTGCCTATGCACTGAGCAGGCTCAGTCCAAAATTGAGCCAGCCTAGTCTTGTGCCATGCTTGCAGTCCTGAATGCTTAGCCCTCTATTTTGCCTGTGCTCTGATACTTAGCCAACCTAGTTTTGGACTGAGCCGACTAACTCGAAGAAAATCTCCTTTCTACAGTCTTGATTTCCCAACTTTGGTTTCTTGCTTCACCTTGAATCCCAAGTCTCTAAAGCACCAACCAAGCCCTTAGAATCTCTGGAGCCAACATCCTGACTCCTCCCATGGCCTCTTAAGGCTTGGGAGCATCATAAATCTTCACAATCTCCACCTTGGTGCTCCCAAGCCTGGGTAAATCCCTCGGCAATGCCCTCTTACATGATCACACCGTCCCTGCACACTCGACAGCATCTATGAAAACATCACCTTCGTCAATCCTCTTCAGCTGTTGTGCACTCTTGAGGCCTTTGGGATGACCGTCTCCACTACTGAAGATCTTGGCTTGCACCTCTGCACCATCCTGAAAGTGTAGGATTCCTTCTGCTTAGCAGCTGCATCACTTTTCCTAGACTTCCCTGGAGAATCCGCAATATTCCTGTATTGGCACTTGTTGTAATCCCTAACATAGTCTCCTCAGAACTATGCATGTCCTCCTACACATGCCGCTCCACCTAAAACTATGCATCATCGACACTGGTGCTAGGATATCGATCATCCTATACTCCTCTACTTTGAACTCATGTCAAATTTCTCTCCAATTATGAAGCCACCACTATGGAGCCCACCTATATCCGAAGTCCACCTGATGCTGTAGAAATTGACTCTATCACCAAGTCCCTCGAGGCCAACCACTCAATGCTGCACTGCTGAGCCTACCACTGCACCTTGAACACCATCATTGATCCTTCGAACCCTCCATACTCTATAGCCCTCTTCGAAGCCATCTCGGATACCACCACAACCAGTGGGCACCTTCATAACCCAAGAGCTCATCCAACTCTTCTGAATCCTAGAGAATTCCACCTTAGCCCTTCTCTTCTACTCCTACACCAGCCATCGCTTTAGTTGCTCCCGGAGAACCATCCTCCACCTGAACCATGACTCTCCCTGATGCCCTTGCAGAAAAAATCTGATCCATGATACTCCCAACTGCTTGAGACCTCCTAGCGCTCCCTGAGACCCCCTGGCTCTCTCTAAGACCTACTCCCGATCTCCTTGACAAGCCCCTAACATACTCTACTGAGATACACTCCTTGACGAATCCACCATTGAGCCTCTCTCAGTCCCTGTGCCTCCAAGATAGCACTCCAGCGCTCCCTGACTAGTCTTTATGCCGCTCTATAGCCATTCAGTCCTAATCTACTAGACCTCCATGGATCATCCATCTCCATCACTCCTAAGGATCCGCAAATCCACGCTCTGGTCCAACCGCTGAATACATCTCTGACTACTTTCCTACCTTCTTGACACCAAAGGACGTATAGTTGCTTCTTCAGCCTTTCTTCGACCGTTATCCCTTGAAAAACCTCTCTTCAACAATCCTACATTGCCTATCTTTCTACAGAACCCTGATGCTCTCTACTGAGATACCTCCCTCGGCTGCTGCATCATCGAGCCTCTCTCAGTCCTGCATCTCTAAGGAAGCACTACTACAGCACTCCAGTGCTCCCTGCCTGTCACATAACCATCATACAATCCGGCCTTTTCACCAAGACCGATCAGCAAATCATGCACCAAATCCTTCCATCCTAAGAAAATCTCTTCTAATTAATCTTCTCAACCTCCATCTTCAACCCACTACTTTCGGTTAGCCAAACCATAGCAACAACAAGGTAGATTTGAGACATACCATAGAATCCTTATGTAGATTTCTGATTTCATCTTGTATGACTTCTCCTTCCTTTCCATGCACCATCAGGCTCTAATACCAAATGTAAGCACACCAACTGGCATCATCTCTCCTAGATACTAATTGATGTTCCATGATATCGCTCAAATGCCAATCATCCTTGGCATCACATGCCCTGATACCATGTTGCGGAAGTCCCGGATCTTTAACATAGACCTAAAGAAACCTGTGATGTTCTCTATGGGCAATATCGAAGATAAACTCTGCTCCTATCGAAGTCCAGCCTAATGCTTAGCATAATACAACTGGTAATCATGGAAAAGCTTCGATCAAAAATTCTTCTCCAATGACTGAACCCCAGTCAAACTCTTCCAACGGTCAAATCTTAGCCAAACTCCTTCAACCGACCAAACTCCTCAGTGACCGAGTCCCAGTCGAACTCCTTCATCAGCCAAACCCCTCTCGAACTCTCCCAGTGGCTGAATTTCAGTCAAACTCCTCAAGCGGCTGAATCCCGGCCAAATTCATTCAGTGGCCAAATTTCTACCGAACTCCTTCAAGAGTCGGACTCCTTCCAGGCTTCTCCTTCGATCGGGCTTCTTTAGGAGCCGGACTCCTCCCAAACTTCTCCTTCAGTCGGATTCCTCCAAGAGCCAAACTTCTTACAGATTTCTCCTTCAGTCAAGTTCCTTCAGGAGTCGAACTTCTTCCAAATTTTTTCTTCAGTTAGATTCTTCCAAGAGCCAAACTTCTTCTTCGACCGAATTCCTCCAGGAGCCAAACTCCTTCCAAACATCTCCTTTAATCGAATTCCTTTAGGAGCTAAATTTCTTCCAAACTTCTCCTTCAATCGGATTTCTCCAGTGGATTACTTCTAGAGTTCAACTAGCATTCCTCTTGGATGATCTCCTCTAGCCGTATTTTCTTTAGGAGTCCGAACTTCTCTAAAATTGATGTATGTCAAAGCTCTTCACCAACCAATGTCTGCTTCCTTCAAACTTCGACTATTAAATCTCAATGAACAACCACTTCATGGCAACAGACACCATTCTCTATAATAAACTCCATGTGGCCTCGAGCAGCCCACTACCGAATGATCATATTACAACAATGGACACCACTCTCCATAACAAACTCCATGTGGCCCTAAGCGGTCCACTATCGGACGGTTACGATAAGCTCCATCTATAAAAAAGGACCCTCCAGATATATTTTCTCTAAGCTCTCTTCTTCTTTTCAAAACTCTACTGAATTCTGGCTTGAGCACTCCATTTCTGTTGGCCAAAAGAGCTGACTTGATCATCGAAAGGTCCAGCCAGAGTCACCACCAATGACTCCAGATGGGACTTTGTTTTGCAGATCACCGACAATGACTTCTTCTTTCTTAACTCTAGCTCTATTCGATGTCAATCAAATTCTACACCAACAAAATTGGCACTAGAGGAAGGACTCTCTATTTCTGAGGTTTTCTTATTCTAAAAGGAGTGCTCAACAGTGATCTCTCTTTTTTCTCTCTAGAGTTCTTCCATGAGAAAAATACCTTCTAGAAAAGTCTCGACCCGACGATCAACGGCCTCTGCAGTCAGATCCTATCCAGACCTATCCGCTCCCACTCCAGCCCCAGCAACTTAGGCTCTGCCTACATCCATGGTGGATGTGGAGCAGTTCAATCTACTGGTTTAGTAGGTTTGCGATCTTACGGAGGTGATGTAGGCCATACGTCGATAGGCCCCGACACCAATTCGATCAGAGCAGGCCTCTTCGGAGTCCCATGATCCAATTTTGGGATGGTCGACTTGGGTTGCCTGGTCTTTGATCTCCGAAAAGGGAAAGTAGAGGATGGAGGACCCTTGCTCGGACCATGACTCGACCCAAGAGGAGGCTTCACACTCACTCGGCCAAAAAATCTTGAAGATCAATGACCATGAAGATCTCCTTGATCAAAAGCTCCAAAAAATGAGTTGATGAATCGAAGAACTCCGTCACACTCCCTCCACCCATGGTAACAATATTTGCACTAACCCTCCTTTTCTCTAGATGATTATGAAGGAATTGATCCTATCGAACATCAAGCTTCCTCAATTTGAGAGTTACAATGGAACCACCGATTCGATCGACCATCTGGAGGCCTTTCGAATGATGATGTTGCTCCACGGCATGCTAGATGCCATTTTGTGTCGGACTTTTTCATCCACCCTCAAGGAAGTAGTCAAAAATTGGTACTCAGTCCTTAAGTCGGGTACCATCTTTTTCTTTGATCAGATGAGCCATCAGTTTGCGGCTCATTTTATTAGCAGCCGACGTTTCTACCAAGGTTTGGATTTTCTGATGAACATCAAGTAGAAAGAGGGAGAATCCATCCAGACTTATGTCACCCAATTTAATGCTGCTGCATTGGAGGTTCGGAACCTAGACCAGTCTGTTGCAATGATCGCACTCAAGGGCGGCCTTCAGAAGAATGATTTGCTATTCTTCCTAAAAAAAAAGTATCCCAGAGACTTTGTCGATATGCTGGCTCGGGCTGAAGGTTATGCTCGCCAACGATAGTGAAGCCATTGGAGAGCGGCGAATCGACAAGCCAGGCAGACCCGCAAAGGAAGGAAAGTCGATGAAGCTCGACCGTGCTCCCAAACTTTCTCTAAGTGCAAGCGAGCCCGAACTCGTCCCTAGGCTCGGAGGCAGGGAAGCCCCGATAGAAGGGTACGGTGAGGTTCTTCCTTCTAAAGATTTTATAATTATGCCCCTCTCAATGCTTTGAAAACTCAAGTATTGATGAAAATCAGAAAGCAACTGCCGAGACCGAAAAGGATGCGTACTCACCTTGGCAAGCACAATCCTAACAAGTTCTGCCTTTATCATCCTAACCATGGTCACGATACTAAGGAGTGTATTCAGCTCCAAGATGAGATCGAGGAGCTCATCAGGCGAGGCAGACTCGACCGATTGCTACGACGTCGATATAAAGCAAGAGAAGAACAACCAAGGATGCTACTACAGCTAGAACCATAAATATGAGAGGAACAACAAGAAGATCGGTCGCCTCCCGACATCATCAATGCTATCTCTAGGGGGGCTTAGTACTTCGGCAAGCCACCATCTCTTAGCCTTAGAGCCAGGGGAAGCTTGCCCCAAATTAAGAAGGCCTGCATGAAGTAGAGGAGGTCGTCCAACCCGAAACTTAATGCCTGAAGAAGCTCAAAGGAGCAATGCTCCCATGACCTTGAAACTCAGAGAATCTGAGAATGTACTATCGATAATTTTTTTTTAATAAAACTCCTCCATTTTAACATTATTGTTTCTTGCTGCAAAAACTATGTAATGACAGAAAAGAAGCAATCAAAAGTGGTCATGTTAGGAATAGGAGGAGAACCTCATCCTAACATGAGCAAGTCGAAGACCTCATTCATTTTAGACGAGATGGAGGGAGAGGCCCTAACAACGGCCCATATGTGCCCCCACAGTCTGGTAGGAACAAGAGGAGAACCTCATCCTAACGTGAGCAAAGTCGAAGATCTCATTCATTTTAGATGAGATGGGGGAGAGGCCCTGACAACGGCCCTATGTACCCCACAGCCATTAGGAATAGGAGAAGAATCTCGTCCTAACATGAGCAAAGTCGAATGCCTCATTCATTTTAGGTGAGATGGGGGGAGAGGCCCTAACAACAGCCTAAAAGAAAATCCTGATTTTTCGGACTAGGTTCGTTCAAATCTGATCAGATCGAGAGATATATTTCAAAATTTTTCTCTCGATCCCAATCAGATCTAGGATGTTTCAGATCTAATTTTATTATTTTAATAATAGAAATAAAATAAAGATAAATTAAATCAAATTTAATTTACCTGATTTGGGTAATCCTATTACCCTGTTGATGATCCTGTTTGCAGCGGAAGGTTCTGGATCTAGCCACGCAAGCGCCTGGCCTCTACCGGTATCCACTCGGGCTGGATCTGGAGATCCTCTTCTTCTCTATCACACCTCCAAAAATCAGATCTGGATCTGATCTGGAGGATCTTCAAAACTCCTTTTGAAGATCTGCAGTCGTCCTTTGCAGCAGTGCAGCCTTCTTGCTTTTGATCGCCTTTCTTTGATCTGGATCGCACCAACCAAGGTCCAAAACTCCTTTTGGACGTGGAGAGCAAGGGGAGAAGATGGTTTGGCATGGAGGAAGAGGGGAGAGGCAGCCTTGGGGTGTGGGGAACTTTGATCTCAATTCAATTACTTTATGTTTGAGTTGGGCACAGGGTCTTATTTATAGACTGACTGTGATCCAGCTTCTCTTATTCCCAACCAATCACAACCCTTTGTGAAATCAGATCTAAATCTGATTGGTGGGAATAGAGTCCCCTGGATTCCTACTTAGAGGGCGCCTAAGACCAGTCAAAGTTGGTTTTAGGGAGAACTCTAATTGGAATCCAAAAGAGAGGTGGAGTCCTTGTCCAACAAGGACTCCAAGACTCCTCCAAACTTGGGCTCACGCCACCCTTGGCGTGCGCCCTCCTCCTTGCCAGGTTCTGGCAGGGGGACAGGCCCCCACCAGCTCTCCAATAGGTGCATGACATGTGGTCAAAAGTCAAAGGGTCAATGGTCAACGTTTGACCAGTCAAAGGTAGACTTTTGACCAAAGTCAAAGAACAAGAAATGGCAGGTGACCAAAAATGGCAGGTAATGTCTTACAAATAAGACAACCTTTTCTGACTTGGACAACCTCCAGTCAGACCATATGAAGGCCTCTGATTGAGCACAAACTCCTTTGGCTCAGACAGGACAACTTATTTATGATAGCAAAAGAAGAACGTTAGGTTCAATCGAGTGCTAGCACGATTTTCTTGAACCTAATTGAATCTCATTCAGATCAATTGAACTAGATCAGTTCAATTGATGATCACCAGATTCAAACCCTTGTTTGTGTGACCCAGTTAGGTTCAGTTCTGTATGGTAATGGGATATGTCATGATCTCTATCATCGACATCATCGAAACTCCTTTCGATGGATCAGAACTCTTCTGATTCGAACAGCTAGAATGATCGATCATCTAAATCATTCTAATTGCTCCCAAAATCCACCAGTGACACCTAGCAGTATATGGTGGCAACCCATCAGAGCTGAATGCGAACCTCTTGGTGCAGCTACCTGTGTGATTAAGTTCTTCTATCTTGAGCCCCGATCAGATTAGGGTTAAGGTGAACTCGTCAAACCCTAGTCTCTGTCATATGATGTAATCATTCGATTCAAGTCCAATGTGAAAATCTAAATAGAAACTCTTTCTATTATTTCACTCTGCCATGGCCATGGGCTTCTGGACTTGATTCTCATGATCATCATAGGGCTGCTCCTCTACCACCGAGGTAGATAGATTCCATCTTGATGCAATCCAGTTCCTACAATGAACATGCTATAGCCAACATACACCTCAGGGTTCCATATGGCTAGGAGACCGAGTAATGGTGTAGTCAAACTATAACACCCTCAAGGTGAACTGCCGATGCATCTCAGGTCAAAGAACCAGACACACTACTGCAGCATCGAGTCAGTCATTGACGAGAAGGTAGACTTCCCTAATGACTACTCGAGGTGGTCACGCTCAGTGCCCTCGTTCTCTAACGAGTACCTGTACTCTCGCTCCGGTGTCTCCACACCGTAGACTCAAGACTCATCTACTAAAGAGAAGCGATTGTACACCAACCTTCCGGATCAATCACCATCCTCGTGATGATCCTATGGTCGGGAGCATTTTATGAGTTAATAATGATTATTCATGTCTTAAATTTTCAACTCTTGAAAATATGAATTATCATTACCATTAACTCAAAGGATGTATCACAGACACTAAATACACATATGTGATAGAAAATAACCCATTTTATTGATTTTAGTCAAAATTATAATTTTGCCCCTAGAAGTGTATTACAAGTGTCAGCCAATTCTGGCTTCTAGGGCACATATATCTAACAATCTCCCACTTGTCCTAAAGCCAATTGGCTACAAGTCTCAGTCCCATCTTCTCAAGGTGGGCTTCGATCTTCTGCTGGCCCAACGGCTTTGTAAGTGGGTCTGCCACATTATCTGCGGAGTTGACTCTCTTGACCTCGACGTAACCCTTTCTCGAGGTAATCGCGGATGAGGTGGTATCGCCGCTCAATGTGCTTGGATTTCTGGTGAGACCTCGGCTCCTTAGCAAGGGCTATGGCGCCATTGTTGTCGCAGTATAGAGGAATGGCATCTGATGGCATTACTCCAATTTCTGCAGCAAACTTCTTGTACCAGAATGCTTCCTTTGCAGCCTCTGATGCAGCGATATATTCTGCTTCCATGGTGGAATCTGCTATCACAGTTTGCTTGGAACTCTTCCAGCTGACAGCTCCACCATTGCACACAAACAGACTTCCAGATGTCGACTTTCGATCATCTATATCGGACATGAAAGTCCGAGTCTGTGTATCCCTGGACTTGGAGTTCTCCATTACCAAAGACCAACATCATATCCTTAGTTCTTCTCAAGTACTTAAGGATACATTTCACAGAAGTCCAGTGTTCTTCACCTGGATTTGACTGATATCTGCTTGTGACACTCACAGCATGGGCTATATCAGGTCGTGTACATAGCATGGCATACATGAGGCTCCCTATTGCAGAAGCATAAGGGATCTTGCTCATGCGTTCTATTTCCTCAGGTGTGCTAGGGCACATCTTCTTGGAAAGATGAATACCATGTCTGAAGGGTATTAATCCCCTCTTAGAGTTTTCCATACTAAACCTCTTTAGTACTTCCTCTATGTACATCTTCTGTGAAAGTCCTAGCATCCTATTCGGTCTATCCCTATAGACCTTAATTCCTAGAATAAAGGATGCTTCACCTAGGTCTTTCATGGAGAATTCCTTGGACAACCACATCTTGACTGATGTCAACATGGGAATATCATTCCCAATAAGGAGGATGTCATCCACGTACAATACGAGGAAGACAACAGCGCTCCCACTGACCCTTTTTGAAAACACATGGTTCCTCTTCATTTTTGATGAAACCAAACTTTTTGATCACATCATTGAAACGAGTGTTCCAGCTCCGAGATGCTTGCTTAAGTCCATATATGGACCTTTGCAGCTTGCAAACCTTGTGATCAGTATCACTGGATGTGAAACCTAGCGGCTGTTCCATATAGATATCTTCCTCAAGATATCCATTTAGGAATGCCGTTTTCACGTCCATTTGCCATATTTCATAATCGAAATAGGCTGCAACAGCAAGCAATGTGCGGATGGATTTTAGCATAGCTACTGGGAAAAGGTATCCTGATAGTCAATGCCTTCGCGTTGACTATAACCTTTTGCCACCTAGTCTAGCCTTGAATGTCTCCACATTCCCATCTGCACCAATCTTTCTCTTGAAGATCCATTTACACCCAATAGGTACTATACCTTCTGGTGGATCTACCAAGGTCCAGACTTGGTTTGAGTGCATCGAGTCAATTTCTGACTTGCATTGCCTCAAGCCATTTCTCGGAGTCGATATCTGATATCGCCTCGTTGTAGGTTTTGGGATCATCACCATGAGCACCATTACCTATGAGGAACATTTCCTCTACATCCTCTGAAATAATACCTAAGTATCTTTCAGGGGGACGGGAAACTCTTTCCGATCTACGAGGTGGAGGAGGTAGTGTTCTTATTGGCTCAACCTGATTTGGTTCCACTTGGTCCTTAGCTCGTTCTGCTTGTGAGACTTTCTCATCAAGCTTAATCTGCTTTCCAATGCCACTATCTTGAATAAACTATTTTTCAAGAAATATGGCATGTCGACTCACAATCACATTGTGGTCTTCTGGAATGTAGAAATAGTATCCTAATGACTCTTTAGGATATCCTATGAATCGAGCTCTAAAGGACCTAAACTCTAACTTGTCCGCTTGTTGTCTTTTGACATGAGCCGGACAACCCCAAATTCTGAGATGACTCAGACTTGGTTTCTTACCGTGCCATATCTCATACGGTGTGGTAGGAACGGTTTTAGAGGGAACCCTATTCAGTAAGATAGATTGAAGTTAATAATGAATGTCCCCAAAGAAAATCAGGGAGGTCTGTGAAGCTCATCATGGATCGAACCATATCCAATAGAGTCCGATTTCTCCGTTCTGAAACCCCGTTGAGTTGAGGTGTTCCTGGTGGAGTCCATTGAGAGACTATGCCATTTTCCTTAAGATAGTCTAGGAATTTCCGGCTAAGGTATTCACCTCCTCGATCTGATCGAAGAACCTTAATGGGTTTTTCAGTTTGTTTTTCTACTTCATGTCTGAATTCTTTGAACTTTTCAAAAGGCTTCAGACTTATGTCTCATAAGATACACATACCCATACCTAGACAGATCATCGGTAAAGGTAATGAAGTAGACAAAATTGCCTCTAGCCGGCACATCAAATGGGCCGCACACATCAGTATGTACTAGGGCAAGGAGATCTGTGGCCCTCTCCCCATGTCCAACAAAAGGGAGTTTAGTCATTTTGCCTTGAAGACAAGATTCACAAGTTGGATATGACTCAAAAGTCAATGGACTCAATAGCCCATTTTTCTCCAATTTGTTGATCCTATCTTCTGCTATATGACCTAATCTCAGGTGCCATAGATATCTGTCGTTTGGACTATCCCTAGGTCGTTTGGCATTCACGTTTTGCTCGATAGTTAGAACAGGTACATCAATATGTAGCTGATAAAGACCATTAATAAGGAAACCATTTGCAATTTTATTTCTTTCATAAAGAATGTTACAATGGTCCTTAAAGAAGGTGATCACATAACCTTCTTGTGCTAAGCATGAAACAGAAATCAAATTCCTGCTAGCTGCAGGCACATAATAACAGTCTTTTAAAACTAAGTCTAAACCAGATGGTAATCGAAGAGGGTATGTTCCCACGGCTACTGCAGCAACTCTTGCTCCATTACCGATGCGTAGGATCATGTCTCCATCCCTCAGCCTCCTGCTATCCTCAAGACCCTGCATAGAAGTGCACAGATGAGCACTAGAACCAGAGTCAAGCACCCAACTGGATGCAGAAGAAACCGTAAGGTTAGACTCAATAACGAGCATACCTCCAGAAGGACCTTCCTTCTTGTTCTTTAGGGTGGCCAGGTAAGTAGGGCAGTTCCGCTTCCAATGGCCGTCGCTGTTGCAATGGAAACACTTTCCTTTGCCATCGGCCTTTTTCTTCGGTTCTGCCTTCTTCTTCTTTGATCCTTCCACCTTTTGCTTTTTCACAGACTTCTTTTTCTTTCCATAAGACTTTCTTTTGGAAGAAGTCCGTTCCATAGCAAGAACTGAGCCTTTAGAACCTTTCATAGAAAGCTCAGCGGTAACCAGCATATTCATTAACTCGGCCAAGGAATTTCTGAAGTTTATGCATGTGGTAATTCATGATGAATTGCCCATATGCATCAGTCAAGGATTGCAGAATAATATCGTTCTGCAAGGTCCAAGTCCAACTTCACACCGAGCTTCTCAAGCTCTTCCATGTCCTTGATCATTGTCAGACAGTGATCTTGGACTGACTGCCCATCACGCATCTTAGCCTTAAAAAGTCATTTTCGTGACTTGATATTTGGCTGCGCGACTCTGTTCACCAAACATCTCCTGCAGGTGAGCCAACATTTGGCGAGCAGTCCCGATATCTTCATGTTGGCGCTGGAGCTCATCAGACATCGAGCCCAACATGTAATATCTGGCCTTATTATCTTCGTCAATCCATTTTTTCCAGAGACGCTCTCTGTTCAAGTGGATGGACGGGCTGGTAAGGTGGGAGGGTCCTGGTCCAAAACATGGGTTAACTTCTCTGAACCCAAAATAATTTTGTAGTTCCTGAGCCAATCTTTATAATTGGGTCCAGTCAGTCTATGTGTGTCCTAGGATACGTGCCAATGGGTTGGACGCAGACATTTTCCTGTAGAGAGTCAAAGATTCTAGTTAGATACTGTAATTTTGACTTGACCAATTTGTTTAGGGATTTTATTTTTAAACAAATTAGCTCCCACTATTTTCTCGGATCCCTACACTCCCTCTGTAGAGATGCGAAAATCTCCATGCGATTAATGATTTCTAGTGGGTGGTGCGGTCTCACCAACTGACTCATCACCTCACCTAACAGTTATTGGTGATGGGTTAGCCAATGAGTGAACAACTCTTGTTCAATGATTCTCTAATCATGGTGCACCCAAACTTGGTCTCTAATTCATGAATCTCACCGTATCCGGAATATTGATCCACTCCTTAGTTAAGTCAGACCCACCATTTGCATAGACTGGGTTCCTAATTGGAGTCTCTCACCGTATCCGGAAATATTGAGCCCAACTCATCCTCCAGCCCATAGCATCCAATGCCTAATAGACATGGTTGCATCTTCCCGGTGCAACTGAGCCACTGTATCCAGCCGAGAACAATCAACCCCGGGAAGGGCCCGCACATCTACAATGGTGGAAGACCTCAGACTTAATCTTTTCTTAGGGAGAATTGATTCAGGTCTCATTAAACTAGACTTGGCTTAGTCATAACAATTATGACTAACCTAGTGGCATGGGTTAGCTCGGATTATTGACCACCTCAGATCAGAACTGTGTCAACAGATATGGCCAGGTAAGTGAGACCGGTGGAAGGAATATGCCATTAACTCGTACAAGAACGCATTCAGGTCGAGTAGCTTCCAATTAAAAACCAGTCGGTCGTCTGTGCCAAACTTACCTTAGACACCAAATTGTTGAGTCAGAACCAATTGGGTTAGCCTACAATCCAGACTCTAACCTCTGAGCCTAATTAGGTCTTGCTTGATCGTGACTCGATCTTGACCCAGACTTAATCCTATTAGGCTGGTCAATTTAAGCATTGTTGATCCCATCTAACCAACTCTTGATTCGGTTTGATCAACCGCTTAGACCTAATTGAGCTACCCAAGCCCGAACCCAGTATTATGAATATGTCTTAGATCTGAAATTCTCAATTTTAGACCTAATTAATATTCCATAAACTTAATTCTTAATTAAGTAGGGTTCATAAACAAAATATGCACAATAAATCCTAGGGTTTCAGGATCTAGGGTTTTGCAGAAAGTAAGTTTTGGGTTTCTGATTAAGGACGAACACGCAGCACCCCTACACATCATAAGAACACCCCATCGAATGGGAAGAGAGGGCCTTTAAACCCTTCTTCGTTCTTATGACCGGACGGCCAAGAGGAACGCCTTAATCAGGAACATTCAATACTACAAAACAATATCAGATCTATATCATATATCTCATATATAAAGTAGATCTAATCATGGCATATTTTGCATACATCTCATGTATCAAATCATGCATATTTTTCAGATCTAAATTATCTCATAATAATCTAAAAAATTAGATTTAAATTGATCTAATCAAAATAAATTCTAATCTAGATAATTATGTAGAACTATTCTACAACTAGTCTAGACATGCATCAATCATATCTCATATGATATTTCAAAAATTAAATAATTTTTATTTGCTATTTTTTAGATGTTATTATAACACTTATAATATCAAAAAATAGTAAATAAAAAGATCTAAAATATGATTTAATCAGATTAAATCAAAAACATGCAAGACTATTCTATAGAACTATTCTATTCTAGAACTAGTCATGCATATCTTCTAATCTTAGATCCAAATTATTTAATTTTAATTTTTTCTGATTTTAGATCTGATCACATCTCATGTGACATCTGAAATCACTTATTTTTTAATTAAAATAAATTCAAAATCAGATCTAAATAATTTTAGAACCATGGCTCTGATACCAGTTGAAGGGAAATCCTGATTTCCCGGACCAGGTTCGTTCAAATCTGATCAGATCGAGAGATATATTTCAAAATTTTTCTCTCGATCCAATCAGATCTGGGATGTTTTCAGATCTAATTTTATTATTTTAATAATAGAAATAAAATAAAGATAAATTAAATCAAATTTAATTTACCTGATTTGGGTAATCCTATTACCCTGTTGATGATCCTGTTTGCAGCGGAAGGTTCTGGATCTAGCCACGCAAGCGCCTGGCCTCTACCGGTATCCACTCGGGCTGGATCTGGAGATCCTCTTCTTCTCTATCACACCTCCAAAAATTCAGATCTGGATCTGATCTGGAGGATCTTCAAAACTCCTTTTGAAGATCTGCAGTCGTCCTTTGCAGCAGTGCAGCCTTCTTGCTTTTGATCGCCTTTCTTTGATCTGGATCGCACCAACCAAGGTCCAAAACTCCTTTTGGACGTGGAGAGCAAGGGGAGAAGATGGTTTGGCATGGAGGAAGAGGGGAGAGGCAGCCTTGGGGTGTGGGGAACTTTGATCTCAATTCAATTTTTTGTTTGAGTTGGGCACAGGGTCTTATTTATAGACTGACTGTGATCCAGCTTCTCTTATTCCCAACCAATCACAACCCTTTGTGAAATCAGATCTAAATCTGATTGGTGGGAATAGAGTCCCCTGGATTCCTACTTAGAGGGTGCCTAAGACCAGTCAAAGTTGGTTTTAGGGAGAACTCTAATTGGAATCCAAAAGAGAGGTGGAGTCCTTGTCCAACAAGGACTCCAAGACTCCTCCAAACTTGGGCTCACGCCACCCTTGGCGTGCGCCCTCCTCCTTGCCAGGTTCTGGCAGGGGGACAGGCCCCCACCAGCTCTCCAATAGGTGCATGACATGTGGTCAAAAGTCAAAGGGTCAATGGTCAACGTTTGACCAGTCAAAGGTAGACTTTTGACCAAAGTCAAAGAACAAGAAATGGCAGGTGACCAAAAATGGCAGGTAATGTCTTACAAATAAGACAACCTTTTCTGACTTGGACAACCTCCAGTCAGACCATATGAAGGCCTCTGATTGAGCACAAACTCCTTTGGCTCAGACAGGACAACTTATTTATGATAGCAAAAGAAGAACGTTAGGTTCAATCGAGTGCTAGCACGATTTCCTTGAACCTAATTGAATCTCATTCAGATCAATTGAACTAGATCAGTTCAATTGATGATCACCAGATTCAAACCCTTGTTTGTGTGACCCAGTTAGGTTCAGTTCTGTATGGTAATGGGATATGTCATGATCTCTATCATCGACATCATCGAAACTCCTTTCGATGGATCAGAACTCTTCTGATTCGAACAGCTAGAATGATCGATCATCTAAATCATTCTAATTGCTCCCAAAATCCACCAGTGACACCTAGCAGTATATGGTGGCAACCCATCAGAGCTGAATGCGAACCTCTTGGTGCAGCTACCTGTGTGATTCAGTTCTTCTATCTTGAGCCCCGATCAGATTAGGGTTAAGGTGAACTCGTCAAACCCTAGTCTCTGTCATATGATGTAATCATTCGATTCAAGTCCAATGTGAAAATCTAAATAGAAACTCTTTCTATTATTTCACTCTACCATGGCCATGGATTTCTGGACTTGATTCTCATGATCATCATAGGGCTGCTCCTCTACCACCGAGGTAGATAGATTCCATCTTGATGCATCCAGTTCCTACAATGAACATGCTATAGCCAACATACACCTCAGGGTTCCATATGGCTAGGAGACCGAGTAATGGTGTAGTCAAACTATAACACCCTCAAGGTGAACTGCCGATGCATCTCAGGTCAAAGAACCAGACACACTACTGCAGCATCGAGTCAGTCATTGACGAGAAGGTAGACTCCCTAATGACTACTCGAGGTGGTCACGCTCAGTGCCCTCGTTCTCTAACGAGTACCTGTACTCTCGCTCCGGTGTCTCCACACCGTAGACTCAAGACTCATCTACTAAAGAGAAGCGATTGTACACCAACCTTCCGGATCAATCACCATCCTCGTGATGATCCTATGGTCGGGAGCAATTTATGAGTTAATAATGATTATTCATGTCTTAAATTTTCAACTCTTGAAAATATGAATTATCATTACCATTAACTCAAAGGATGTATCACAGACACTAAATACACATATGTGATAGAAAATAACCCATTTATTGATTTTAGTCAAAATTATAATTTTGCCCCTAGAAGTGTATTACAAGTGTCAGCCAATTCTGGCTTCTAGGGCACATATATCTAACA